>JAQMYF010000008.1:23610109-23627375 GCA_030014195.1 Neosilurus mollespiculum
TTCGGGAGGCATTCTAATCAGATGCCCGAGCCACCTCAACTGGCTCCTCTCAACACGGAGGAGCAGAGGTTCTACTCGGAGCTTACTGCCCCCATTGGGCTCTAAACTACTAACAAACTGGCAAGAGCCCATTGAGATAACATGGTGAGTAGGAGAAGTTGACTTTGAGGTTAGGCAAACCAACAGGGGTATACCACCTCAATTGCCTGGAACTGTCAAGAGAGGAGATTCCTGTGTCTCTGATAATGATGGTTCTAAAGAGGGTGAAGCTGGGCCCAGAGGTTACTCAAAATAAGACCAAATTCATCCTGGTCCCCTATGAAGACCAACTCCTGCTGTCCCAGAGGGAACAGATTGTGCAGTTGCAGAAAAGTTTGCAGATGTGTTCTTACCTTTATTTAGTCACTCTGATCTCAAGAAAAAATACATTAAGGCTCCTCCAGGTGTGGTTGTATGCAGTCACTGACATTACTTGAGCAAAGAAAAATTTGGTTTGGGATGAACTCAAAGTTATGCTCAGCATAGAGGTAATCAGGGCTCAGCATGGAGTCAGTCTCAGTACAATAAGTCTGAACTTAGTCCAATGGATCAGTCTGGTTCAGGGTAGACTACAAAAAAGTTATTCTGTCACTTTTCTTCGACACTAGATTCGACAAAGGGATGTTGGCAGATTCCATAAACTGCCTTGTCCTAAAAAAATGGCCTTTTCAACTCAGTTTGAATTACATGAGTTTGTTATGCTCCTGTTTGGGATCTTTGACAAAATCCTCCATCTGCATAATGCTTATGCCCCTGCATATGTAGATGATATTATTTACAGCATTGATTGGCAGTGGCAGCTGTGAGATTGGCAGAGCTCACAGCAAGCCCAAAGAGGTGGGTATTTGGTGGGTAGCATACAAGCTTCTACTTGGGTCAAGGACAGGTGCATCCTCAAATTGATAAAACAGCAGAGACTGCAGCCTCCTCAAAACGTAAGACGAAAAAGGAAGTGAAGCAGTTCCTGGTGCTGGCTGGCTTTTATAGAAGTTTTTTCAGATGCCACCAGCCCACTGACTGACCTAACTAATCGAAATGGGTTTTCTGCCAGGGCATCATGACATCAAGTTTTTGCATTGACCTGACTATTCTCTCCCATTTGTCTTGCAGATGGACATGTTGGACAGAGGGCTAGTCGCTGTTTTTTCCTAGGTGGTGGAGGGAAAGGAGCACTCGGTGCTGTACATCAGCCAGAAACTCTGGCTAGCAGGAGTGTCTGGTAATTAATTGGGCAGTCTTCACTCTCTGTTACTACCTGCTGGGATTCTCCTTCACTCTGTGTTTGTATCACACCCTGCTTCAGTTACTCCACCACAGGAAAGATGCCAACTTACAGATGACTCATTGGTATCTAGCATTATATCCTTTAAAATTAGGGTGGTCCACCTTAAATTTGAAAAAATTGGGGCAGTGAGGGCATGATTAAGCTCTGTCTGCAGATGGAGAACCAGAAAGTAACATGTTGTGATGAGTTTCACCTGTGTGTAATTATTTATCTATGTTCTTTTGTATGCTTACAGAGAGAGGCTGGTAACCAGTGAAAAAGAGATGCAAGAAGTCATGTGGTGATGTGTGAAGAATATTCAGTGACAGTTAATTGTGTGTGTCTATGAGTGACACAACAGAAATAAAAAGTCATTTGCAGGAGGGAAAAAAACAGTCAGTATCTGAACATGTGATGGTATCTGGTTGGAGTGTCCATTATGGGCCAGCATACCTAAAGATTTTGCACAGCTTCATGAGAAAAGTTCTTGGTAGTTTAAAACAACAGTTAAGAAGTTGGTTTCCGTCAATAAATCCGCATGGGCTTCAAAGATGTGTTCTCTCCTATGTGCATGAGCTCTCATTTATTTACTGAGAGTATAGATATGCCATTGTGCCAGTCTTGAAAGAATTGATCTATGATCACTGTGGAAATAGCGTTATCAATTATTAAATAACCCATGATATTTATTTGCATGATGCTTTGTAACATAATGAAAATAAACATTAAAAAAAATTTGTTTCTGATCACAAAAATTAAAGAAAATTTAAAAAGAAGGGAAATAGTTCAGTGCCAATATGTATGTAAGAGTGCCCTTTTGCATTTGTAGATTCTGTTCAACGCTAATAACAAAAAACATTGTTGAATGGCACAAAAGTGCAGAAGTGAGATGTGAGAACTAATTTCTTCGTAATAATGGTTGGTGAATGAGGCCCAATGTCTGCAACCACTATGAAACACAATGAATTCAAAATGCACTTAAGCGTACCATTCATCATCATCATCATCATCATTCATTTCACCAAACCACTTCTTTCAAATTAAGTGCCCCTTAATTTGTGTATCACACTCCTTAGTTTTACCTTAAAATATTAATTAAGGGGTGGAAAGTCTTGTTTTTAAAATGCTGTTTAAGGGGTTTTCTTTATTTGCTGTGATTAAGGGGTAATTATGGACATTTTAAATACAAACTTTTGAATTTGAATGTTTTTGTCAAGGTGTTGACTATGCTTGTTGGGAGTAAAAGTTGATTGGGGATAAAGCATTCAGTGTCCCATTTTGTTACAAAGAGATGAAGGCAAACATTACTTATTATGTGATACTATGGTGGTCATAAACATCCAAAAACAACTGATCCCCAGTCTCAGCTCTTGGCGCAATACTCCTAGCAATATGGCGACAACATTGACGCATGATGCTGATAGTCAATGTATACTACTTTTAACAATGCATTATGAGCTACATTAACTAAACTATATAGTTCTTACTATAGATTGTGGCAGCTCTACAAAATAGGACCTGCACCATATGGTGCACTATATAGTGAGTAATAAGCGATTTGGTATACAGCGATTGGGATGTTGAAAGAAAACAAGCGGTTAACGGTCAGAGCTGATTTCTACTGAATTCTTTATTCAATTAATTGAAAGTGTTATTGCATTGGGAGTTTACTTACTTACGTTTTGTCAGAAACAAAATTCTGATGGTGTGATGTTTGTAATTTTGACGATTTCTTCACTATAAATCAGATTTACATTTATGGCTTTTAGCAGACACTCTCAGCCAGAGGGCCAACTTTGGTGGCATGGTAGTACTGGCGATTGAACCCCTACTTTTGGGTAAGTAACCTAGAGCCTTAATCATTGATCCACCCTATGCCCAAATTAAAATATGCTCCCCTACATGAATGGACACTACTCTTTACGCTATACAAATATATAGCTGAACACAATGACCAAATAAACATTTTATTGATTTCTGATAAAGCCGGTTTGGTGCTGATACATGACTTTTTTTAAATTTTTGTTATCTTGCTGAAACCTCCAGACTGCATGTGGACACATGCACCCAAACATTACATCTGTCAAGTTTAAAGTTAATTTATAACCTACTGATTTTGCACTGATTAATTCCTGTGTGCCTGTGCTGACCTGGTGGCAGCCATAAAGATAAAACAATAATTAATTCATTCTTGTTCGCCTCAAGATGGCGTTATTTGCTAATATCATTGTGCCCTGTGCAGGGGTCATTGAGACTCATGTACAGGACTTATCAGAGTGCTTCATATAGCCATCATGGCGATTTCCAATTTGTTTCCAAGAAAACACTGAGTTTCATGTTTATTTAATATACCTGGTAAGTGAATGGGCCACTTTAACATTTTATATTACTGGGGCATCCATATTTGGGGGCAGCCATAATCTAATGGTTAGAGAAGCGGCTTTGGGACCAAAAGGTCGCTGGTTCGATTCCCGAACCAGCAGGACAAATGTGCATCGGTGGGGGAGTGAGCTGCATCTTCCCTTCCTTCACATTTATGACTGAAGTGCCCTTGAGCAAGGCACCTAACCCCCAACTTCTCTCCGGGCACCCCAGTGTGTGTGTGGCAGCCCACTGCTTTGAGTGTGTGTGCTCACTGTTTACATGTGTGCGCGCTCACATTGGATGGGTTAAATGCAGAGGCAAAAGTTTTCCTTGTGGGATCAATACAGTATAGTATTGGAAAAAAGAAAAAAAATCAATGCCTCAAGGGGGCACTGTGAGTATTTTCTTCATTTTAATATCTTTGGTAGAGTACCTCCTGGCAGAGTAAAATCAACAACTGCAGTCTAACAGTTTGCAGAAAGCCATGTTAGAAAAGATTAGGAAATGAGAACCCCATAAGAAGGGCCCAGAGCTTTAGTAAGAAATAGATGGTAGTTTGTGAAGGTGCTTGATGTTTTGCTGACAAAATTAGAAAACTGCACAATTATTGAAGTGATACTTATCTATTTAATTTTTTTTGGTTACAACCTGAACCTAACCAAATGGGTATTCAGGTGAAAAATTAACATACTATTATGTGCAGTGTTAGTGGTGGTCATCACTGGTCATGGTCTAGCCTTCAAATACAGAGACGTATAAAATATCATCTCTTGACTACAACTGCAGAGGCAGCTTGGGAAAAGTAGGCCATGTCACTGTGCCTTAGTCGCCATCCACAACCCTCTCCACCCACTCCTAAACACTCATATGGTATCACCTAACCTCCTTGGTGCTGTCCAGTGGAGTGCAGTAAAATGCATTTTCTTTCATGCTGGGAGGAGCAGTAAGTGTATGTGTGTGTGTGTGTGTGGTGTGTGTGTGTGTGTGTGTGTGTGTGTGTGTGTGTGTGTGTGTGTGTGTGTGTGTGTGTGTAACACGCTGCCATGCCAAAGTGATTCCCCTTTTTCCATGCACAATTGGTCACAGGCTGCACATTTTCCCTTTTGATACTGCAGGCAAAAGGCAGTGCTTTCACAGCGAATAGCCAAAAATGAAAACAAAACAAAAAAGGAAAAATAGACAGCAAAAAAAGCATGAAATACAGGATCTTTGCTGTATATTTTTTTGGTCAGCACAACAAATAAGACCAAAAATGAATAGGCCTACTTATTTAGTCCTTATTAATATCTCTATGCTAATTTTTCAATAATGTTCAAGACATTTTTCAATTAATTGTTTTGGTGAATAACTGTTTTGATATATATATATATATATATGTTATTTTTTCCCACATACAATATATTTAGCTCTACTTCGACGTATCGAGCACTGTTTTACGGAAAATCGACTCAAGATCTTATATATATATATATATATATATAAACTAAATCATAATTTATTTATTATTATGAGTTATTTTTACATAATTTATCCATGATAGAGGCAGGAGAGTTCTACACATTCCGCAAACAGACCACAAGCACACCGAACATAAGATTCAATTTAAGTTTAAATGGACAAATAGTATGATACAATACTGAACAACTTGTCAGACCATCACAGGGCAACACACACAACCACTCACACTCACACACATACCTAGTGGCAATTTGGAACAGACAATTAGCCTAATGTGCATGTCTATTGTCTGTGGGAAGAGACCAAAGTACTTGGAAAAAACATGCAAGCATGGGGAGAGTTCAAACCCCACACAGACATATATGAGCCTGGGAATTGAAGCTAGGATCTTCTTGCTGTGAGACAAACATGCTAACTATGCTACTGAGCTGCCCAAAAAAGGATGATATGTCAATCTTTAATAAATAAAAGACTGTTGACTTTGGCATACTGCTGTGGCATAAAAGGACTATAACACATCGGTACAAGCTGTTGGGGAAACAAAATAATTTTGGTATGCTCTTAGTAGGTATACCATTTCAAACATTTTTTTAACATGTTGTTTAAATTATTTTTACAAAATTCTAAAATTTTATAACCAAAAAGTCAAAGTGAATATCCCAAAAGTCAGTATACAATGATTATTTTGATAATAATTACAAACTCTGATAGCATGCAGCCAATCACATATATTTTCTAAGTGTTGTCATTCTCAATAACACTACAAAATGATCATGTCTGTCCATGGCACATTTATGCCAAAATAATCACAAATCTATCAGTTACATCTCTTTGTTTTGCCATCAATGTAACACTGTGTGTTAATAAACACAGTGACAACAAAAGTTCTAGATCATGGCTGGACAAGATACGGCTGGATAAGAAATTATGGACAGAAAAAAACACTTGTCCTTCTTTTGTATTCTGTCTGTAATGCCTGAGGAGCTATTAGTTCTGTGCTGTGTTGAGTTGTGTAGGAGTAATGGAGGAGATGTAAGTCTGTTTCTTAACAAATAGTTTATTGAGAAGCACAATAGCTCATCCATGACACTCAACGGTGCAGAAAGATGCCTGCAGGCCTGCACTGTAATGCTGAACACACCACATACACCCACATACAGACACACACACACACACACACACACACACACACACACACACACACACAGATGGAAAAGTGCTGATCATTTAATTATGTTTTCTTTTTTTTTTCATTTTAATTTAAAGTGATATTTATTTAATTACCATACATGTAGCTTTTGTGTTTCATTCAGTAATGAAAAAAATAGAATTGCCTTCATGTTTTGTTTACTAGAGCATATATTGGATTTATTAGAATAATTTAAATACCCACATTTTTTATGTGTGTGTGTGTGTGTGTGTGTGTGTGTATATATATATATAATATATAATGTATGCAATGTTTTCCTTAATGTACAAATACACAGCTGGGTGAGGCTCCTTACTTTTGACGGTGAGATACATGCTCTTGCTGATGTCAGCACCCACATCATTGCTGACCTTGCACAGGTAGTAACCACTGTCCTCCTCTAGCACGTGCTTGATGAGCAGTGAGCCTCTCTCCAGCAACTGCACACGAGATCCTGAGTTCAGTGCGATGGGCTGGAACTGAGGAACTCCCGCACCTGGAAACACAGAGTGCCAAGAAGGCAAGAAAAATCCATAATATCATATAACAATATTCCGTTCAACTTAGATGCAGACCATCATTGTATCAACTATTAGATCTGGGTCCAGAGTTATATGAAAAGTGACACAATTGCTGAAATTTTGCTTCTATATACCATACATGTGGTTTTGAAATGAAGCAATCAAGATGGGAATCAGGTGACTTTCAGCTTTGGTTTATTAAGGTTTATAAAAATACTGCATTAAGGAATAAAGCCATATATCATATAGTTTTTTTTTATTTTTACAGGCTCGAAAGTAATCAGACAATTGGCTGTGCTAAATTTAAACAATGTAAAGGCCTGTTTCTTTATTTTATGACAAACTAAGAAGATAAAAGGTATCTAGTTCATTCTGAGAGTGGAAAATTCTTTTGGGAGTTCTTCATGGGAACTTTCAAAACATGGTTGAAAAAACTGTCAGTGAAAGCAAAGGAGGCCATTATTAGCTGAGCAAAACAAAAACAAAACATATGCATTAACGTGATAGCAGAAACTTCAGGAGAGGCCAAACTAGCAACTTGGTCTGGCCTTACAAAAGAAGAAATGCACTGGCAACTCCTAAAGATCTGGAAGAACATGGAAGACAACTAAAATGGATGATCACAGAATTATATATAGTCCCTGGTAAAGAGAACCCCCTAAATATCAGCCATTAATTCATTTTATGAACCGCTTAATCCTAATTAGGGTCAGTCTACTCTTGACAAAAATCAGCAATGGTTCTTTTACATGCCTCTCACCACAGACATTGAGAGACATGGCCAGCCTTTGATAACCCAGTTAGCTGCACTGGGGGGACAGCAGCGACATCCTGTTGATAGTGGGGCTTGAACCCCCAACATTGGGATCAGTAATCCAACACCCTACCACCAGGCCACCACCACTGCACCCCCCAAAATATAATCAAGCCAATTCAAGAAAATCCTCAAGGAGGTAGGCTTATCATTCCCAAAGTCTACAATCTAAAAACACCTTTATGAAAGTCAACCAAGAGGGTTTACCTCAAAATTCAAACCACTAATAACACTGAAGAACTGAAAGACCAAATTGAATTTACCTTACATTTACAGTACTTGGCAGATGCTCTTATCCAGAGTGACTTACAATTATTATTTTATTCAACTGAACAATTAAGGGTTAAGGGCCTTGCTCAGCAGCCCAACAGTGGTGATAGTGTGGCTTGAACTGCTGACCGTTGGAGCAGTAACCCACCGCCTTAACCAATAAGCCACCTCGGCACTTACCTAGAAAACACCTATAAAAGCCTAAAAAGGTAGTGCTCATGATCAAAAGCACACATCATCTCTCAATTACAGTGGAGGCAGTTATTGCATAGGCAAGGCCACCTGTGGAACTGGGTAATGATGTGACTGCTGATAAAAGAAGCAAGATGAATTCTGAAAGGTATAGAGCTATACTTTTTGATCAGATTCAATTAAATGCAGAAAAATTGATAGGACAAAGCTTCAAAGTACAGATGGATACTAACATATCATGAAAGCAGTATGTTCTGGGGTATCAAAGAAGAGAGAAGTGAGAGCTTCTTAAGGCAAATAAATAGATTTTTTTAAAAAAATGGCCAGTCCCCTGAACTCAGCTCAACTGAGAATCCTCATGATGAAAAGGAATATATATATATTTGTGTGTGTGTGTGTGTGTGTGTGTGTGTGTGTGTGGCAGATGGTGTTTTATTTCATCCAACAACATTCATTTTTACACCCTCTAATGAATTAACACACATCATAAATCTAATTATAGTGGGATCATTTAAAAAGACAACACTAGAACCAGAAATGCTGTCACAGCTTCCTCACTGCACACTCACACTACACTTCCCAGCATTCACCTCTTATATCAGTCACACCCATCCCATGACTCCCATGTCCTATACTCAGCACCTATACTATATAAGATCTCACTTGGCACATGCTCAGTTCGTGTATCTCATTACTACTACTAGACCTTGTTTTTAGTGTTTGATCTCAGAGTTTTTAACATTTGGTGGCGTAGTGGTTAGCACGTCCACCTGACAGCAAAAAGCTCCTGGGTTCAAATCTGAGGTTTGGGCGTTTCTGTGTGGAGTTTACATGTTCTCCCTGCACTTTTGGGTTTCCTCCATGTGCTCTTGTTTCCTCCCACAGCCCAAAGAAATGAACATTAGGCTGATTGGCTGTTCCAACTAGGATGTAAGTGTGAATGGTTGTGTGTGTCTGTGTAGACCCTGCGATGGTCTGGCAAGCTGTTTAGGGTGTACCACACCTTCCCCCAAGGTTGGCTGAGACAGGCTTTAGCCTCCCTGTGACACTAACAGGATGAAGCGGTTCAGCAAATGAGTGAGTGTGTAAATGTTTTGATGTTTGACTGCCTGCTTATTTTTGATTATTGTTTTGCCTCTTGATATTCTGCTTGCCTGATGGACTGAATGACTGATCTGCCTGTGTGTCATTAAAGCCACCATTTAATCTGCATTTGCATCAACACCTCCATCTCTGCAATGAAGCCGCATCAAATACTGATACTGGAGTGTCATGACTGTCCACTCATTCCTACTTGAAGGTAAAGGCAAAAAGGTACATACAGTAAGCTTATAAATCAAACTTCTGCAGAGCTGATTATTTAATATTTATTGTCTTTCAGTGTTACATTTGACATGTTTTATTACTCAAGCTAATAAAATAACATCTGTAATACCTAAGAAACGAAATGCATGCTTAGTATGGATTCAAGTTCTTTTATTAGTGTACATAACTTTATATGACATTTTTAAGTGAAGCCATGCTAATACACTGTATTATATATTAAGAGATTGGATTCTTATGAGTATCAGTACTGTAGACTGCCAGCTTAAATCCACTGCACGCATCCACTTTTTCATTATCACTGTATGCTTTTCCGACTGTATATGGTTAAAATGACAATAAAGGCTACTTAACTTGACTTGCCTAGATCGTCCTTGTGAATCCAGGGAAACAGTAAACTTGAGTAGCTGCCTGCTATAGACAATGTTTAACTAGAAATAACACTGTTTATACTCTACTATACTATGATACACTGTTTCTACGAGTAAACCGATATCCCATTAGTTGTTTTTATTCCTGGTTCTGCTGTATTAAACATTCCTAATCACAGAGTGCTGCCCTTCAGGCACAGAAAGGCCATTGGGTATGTTTAATATGCCTTCCTCGTTAATACTTTTTCTTTAAATTTGTGAGGATTCTGCCAGTCTTTCAACTGTGTTTGTTAAGCATAAACAATCTAGTATTGGTGTGTATAATGGACTAATTTCACTTAATTAAAAAACAAACAAGCAAAAAAAAAAACACATTTACTCTCAGATCAGACCCAACTGTTCATGGATTCACCAATGTAGTAGAATATATTCCATTAAGATTCTTCCATACTGATAGGATTGCAACATGTAATTGCTGCAGATTTGCCAGGTGCACATTCGGCTCCTGTTCTAACAAAACCCAAAAATGTTGGATTCACTGAATGCAATGCACTGAACTTACCGTCATGGACATAGAACCAATTTGGGACAGCTTGTACTTTGAGTCATCACTCTTCATTATGCTGGAAGCAGCCATTACTTCATAAAGAGATACATATGCTCAGCAAAAATACCAGGATGGGTGGTGGCATTCAATCAGTACACAGGTAGTATTAGGTCCAGTATGTGGAAAAGAAAACATTCCCCATACCATTATGCTGCCATCACCACCACTGATCTGGATTTTTGACATAAAGCAGGTCCATAGATTCAGGTTGACACCGAATTATGACCCGACCATCAGCATATCAGACCACAGATTGAGATTCATCAGGCCAAGTGACATTTTTCCAATTTTCAACTGTGGGCAGATTGTTTGATGGGTTGTATATTTGGAGATGTTTTTCCACTCACCATGGCTGTAAAGAGTGATTATTTAAGTTGCCTTCCTTTCACCCCAAATCAGTCTGGCCATTGTCCTCTGAGCTCTCTCATCAACATGGTGTTTTTACCCACAGGATTGCTGCATTTACTCACAGAATTGGTGTGTGTGTGTGTGTGTGTGTGTGTGTTTTCACCATACTCTGTAAATCAAGAAACTGTGTTGTGTGTGAAAATCCCAGGAGATTAGAAATGGCTGTCTGTCTGGTACTGGTACAACCATGCCATGGTATCACTAAGGTCATATTTTAACGTTTGATGTGAATACTTGATCTGAAGCGCTTGACCTGTATCCTCATGGTTGCATACATTGCACTGCTACCACATAATTGGCTCATTGTATAATTTCCTGAAACGACATATTTACAAGGGTTTTTAATAAAATTGACAAAGTGTGCAAACCTGCTCTTGAAAGTGTCTATTTGGTTACTGGTCATAGTGTTGTTAAGGATTTTACATATATAAAAAATCTTTTAAAGATAATTTTTTTTAATCTTTACGAGGAAGAAGTAAAATGACTTCTACTAACCATATTTAAATTTTATCTATCTGTGATTTTCCATGAGCAGGCTATTTGGGATTGCTGTGCATATCAGCTATTCTACATTCAGTTTCAAAGCAAAAACACTCATTTTCTAAGTTGCTTATTCCTAACTGGGGGCGCAGGGAGGCTGGCGCCCATCTCAGCCAACTCTGGGTGAGGGTGGAGTACACCCTGAACAACTCTCCAGGCCATAGCCAGGACAACACAAATACAACCATTGAAGCAAAAATGTGCAAATAAGATTTCCTTATGAAAGACCCTAAACAGGTCAAGCACTGAAACAGAAGCTACAATTATTAGTTCACCAACATGAAAAAATCAAATTGTCATAATGTTGTTGTGTTGCCTATTCACCAAACTTCATTCAGATCATCAATTAATTAATTTTTACCTTTGGAATGTTTCCAAACAATTGTAGGTATCGGGTTTCCTTTAGCCGAGCAGTTCAGAATAACAGATTTCCCATAGATTCCATCTTGGTCGCGAGGCTGCACCTCAAAATGTGGGGGGACTATGGAAAAAAGACACAAAGAAACATGTAAACAAACAAAAGAGGAATGATCTACACAATCAGAGATTATAGAGGTATATGTGTATTTGATATCCAAAATAAGGATAGGCAATGGTACAAAAATCCTCAAATAAATAGATATAGACACTGCATAAAAGCGGAGCTCCTAACAGATATCTCTATTAATAGGTGTCCGAGGCTGGTGTTATAAGAGTAGCATAGCTGCTTTAAAGCATGAATCAAATTCAGCCCTGCAGAAAATAAATTAATTAATCTTGCCTGCATTTCCCCACTACATTCTGTAGTGAAAGCAGGAAAGGTTGACACTGAGCCTTTCGCTAGCTGATTTCCATGTTCTTTTGTATCACCTGTCTTGTTAGTTTAATTATCCGATTTAGAGGTCATTTTCCTGTTCATGTTTGGTGTTGCTTTGTTCAGTGAAAGCTTGTCTGCCTACCTGACTTAAACTGCATGTTTTTTATTCTGTGCAAGTCTAAGTGGTGGTGTATAAGTCACGGACAAGGGATAACCATCAAATTCATGTTCCATGCCTATGGGGCTCTGCTCAGGAGCACCACATTTAAATAGAAGAATACTCTATTCATTTAACCTGTAAATTTGACCTCTGACCTTTAACAATAAGCTGAATGCTGTGCTCCACAGCAGCAGCCTCATTCCGGGCGATACAGGTATAGCTCCCATTGTGGATCTCAGATAGGTTGGAGATGCGCAGTGAGCTAGTGAAATCAATATTGTCGATAGTGACTCCTAAGCTGGCGTTGATCGGCTTTCCGTCTTTGTGCCAGGTTATGGACATGGGCAGGTCGCCAGAGGTCACCACACACGGGATGAAGACCCTCTGACCTATGGAGGCGCTTTGGGAGTCTGAGTGCTGGATCAGAGGTGGAACTGAGAAGACATTTTGCCATAGAGGTGCAGAGAGAGAGAAAGAGAAAACGTTAAATTTGATAGAGAATGTTATAATGGTTAAAAATGTATTTATACCACAATGTTGTTGAATTGTCAAATCCAACTGTACAGAAGTTATTAATAACTGTTTTATACTAACATGGCTCTGCAAGCAGCAGGACATATCACAGGTTTGTCCAAATACACTCACATTAGCTTTTCCTTTACCTGTCAGGGACTAGTATATCACAATTAGCCATAATATTACAACCACCTGCTTAATATTTTGAAGGCCCTACTGTACTTGTGCCGCCAAAATGGTTTTGACTCATCATGTCATGAACTCCACAAGACACATCCTTTAATTCCTGTAAGTTTTGAGGTGGGGACTTCATGATTTAAACTTGTGGATTTTTAGCAAACCATTCCTGAGAGGTTTTGCAGTATGGCAACACTACTCCCATCATATCAACTTCAAGAACTGACTGTTCACTTGCAGCATAATATACGCCAACCCATGACAGATGCTACTATAATGAGATAATCATTGTTATTCACTTTATCTCTCAGTGGATTTAAAGTTATGGCTGTTTGGCATATAAACTCTGATAAAGTCTATAATCTACACACAGCATCTCTAAGATAATACTGTTCTATCTCTTATGCTCTGGCTATAACTAAAGGTACATGAATGTATGCAGTGTCAACCATCACATAATATGCAGTGATGAAGCAAACACCTAGTGCATGTCATCACACGTAAGATAATTGGCAATTCTCAAGCACATGGGCCCTCTCACTCTGCTTGTAACACAAGTTACTGTGGCTCCAAATCTGCAGATTTCACTGAGGAGGAGGCATAATGTGAGCTAATGAGGGGAGAAGGAGAGCAGTGAAGAGGAAAAAGACAACTATAAAAGGGTTATTTCCTTTCCCGGCAAATTTAGCATAATACATTCTCAAGGGACCCAGCCATGGTGTGCATCAGCCTGTCGCGAGAATCAATGAGTTAAAATAACGTTGAAAAAAAGCAGCACTTCACTGCTTATTTAATTCACAACAAAGTGGGGATAATGGACTCTAGGGATTCCCTCCTTGCTGCTTCAGAATTTTAAGCATGAACAAATTAGCTAACTCAATCGTGGGGATTTTTTTTTCTTTCCATCACTGATGGCATCCACTCAAAAGAGTAACACGATGACTGAGAGTATGCTGTGGATGCTACTTGAAAGAATATGGATGGAATGATTTTTAAGATGGACTGGATTATGGAGAAACCATTATAACAATATAGTGTGTTCGAACCAATTATATAGGCATTGTCCTTATTGTCAAAGCCAGTGATGGGTGGTGATGATATTAGATGCTAGGCTAAAAGTTAGCATCTCTCAATATTTCAGTTGGTTGAGCAATGGTACAGTGGATATAAACATATTCTGGTAAAATGGCAGGTTTTTATGATGTATAAAAAGATCAATCAATTCAGAATATTTTCCACCTTTAATGTAACCTATACTGTACAATGAAATATGCACCCCCTTAACAGCATGGCACATGTAGGCTTGCAAATCCTTGCCCACTCTTACTTGCAAAAGCACCCAAATTCTGTCAAGACTGTGAGAGCACCAGCTGTGCACACCCTTCTTCGGGTCACCCACAGATGTTCAGTTGTATTTACAGTCTATGCTCTGGTTGGGCCTTTTCAAAGCTTCAATCTTCTTGTGTTGAAGCCATTCCTGTGTTGAAATGGATGCATGCTTTGGTTTGTTGTAATGCTGAGAGGTGAAACTCTTGAAGGTTTGTAACAAAATTGACTGTATTTCGAACTGTTCATAATTCTGTTCTCCTTGACTAAAATCTGAATTCCAACTGAAGAAAAACAGCCCAAATTCATGATGCGGCCACCACCATGCTTCACTGGTATGGTGCTTTTGGTAATGCACAATGCTGTTTGTGCCCCAAATATTCCTTTTGAAATTATGGCCATACCATAACATATTTGCCCACATCCTTTTGGGAGTCTCTCACTGTCTGTGTTGAGAGGCATGTAAAAGAACCATTGCTGATTTTCGTCAAGAGTAGGCTGCATAGCTGTCAGCGTGTTTCTGCCCTGCGATGGCCTGGTGAGCTGTTCAGGGTGTACTCTGCCCTCGCCCAGAGTCGGCTGAGATAGTCGCCAGCCTCCCCATGACCCTAACTACGATTAAGTGGTTCAGAAAATGAATGAATGAATGAATTTATGCATGCTGTCCCTGGTCAAAACTGTATTCGTTACTAATGCGATGAAATTAATGTGCATGTGATGGAATAAACTAAGGTCTTGTGTAAAAAAAGTTAAACCAAACTTGCTTTTTAAGATAAAGCATTTCTTGCCAGCTGACCTTTTACAGTAACATGGACGCTCCGATGGATCTGTTTCTCAGGATCCACTAAAACGTAACATGTGTACTCGCCCTCATCCGAGTTCTGCACATTAGACAGCTTCAATGTGCCATTGTTCTCAAAGGCACGCTGGCGATGGTTAAACGGGAGTAAATTGGAATCTTTGTACCACTTGATGGAGTAGTAGGGGTAGCCAATGATGCGGCAGTGAATAAACATATCCCGCCCTGCGATGGCAGTGAGATTTTTCATTGGGCGGATACTGGCAGCACCTAAAGAAAAGGAAACATCAGGAATGTTAACATACTTATGTTCAGAAATGTTTATCTGTTTATGACTTATTAATGCACTACTAAGCTACATAGCCTGGAAAGACAAAGCCAGAATGATTGTGCATTCTAATACAGTATGTTATAAGTGTATCTATTCTATAATCTGGTTATAAGTCAGTTTACTCTGCACTATATGCATATACAGAAACTGAGCAGCCAAATATATAGTTACTTTTATCCACCTAAAATAAGAAGGTTACATATTAAAAGAGCTGGATTGAATTTACAAGGCATTGTGCACATGGACCTCATAAGGTTCATTCCAGTTTGTGGGAGAGCAGAAATAAAACAACTAAAATTGTGTTCTATTGCACCATATGCAACAGAATCTGAGTTAAATAAATAAATATTTATATAACTCTTTATAAAACAAGCTATTTATATTGACATATATTGTATTATCAGCATACAAACCTAATACACTATGCTAACAAACAGACCTTGCAAAATGTGAAAAATACAACTAGGTTAACTTTACAGCTTATGTACACTTACTAGCTACTTGAATTGACATATCTACATTGTTGGTCCACTGTGTAGGTGTCGAGTTACATTAGAAGTACAACCCCAAATCAGAAAAAGTTGAGAGGGTACGTTGAAATTGAAATTAACACTGAAAACAATGATTTGTAAGTAATCTTTGTATAAATTGTACTCAACGCAATGCAACAATACATTATTTAAAGTTCACTTCATGGATGTTATTGGTTTTTGGAATGATAGGAATGTTATTGGAATGTTAGGGACTGAAGACTTCCAGTAATGAAGTGTTTCAGCAGTTGTTTTTGTACCATTCATCCTGCAAACAGGTCTTAAGGCATGCAAAAGAGCAGTTGATTGTTATTGCATATTTTTGTTTCTAAATTTGCCACACATTCTAAATCGGAAACAGGTCAAGACTAAAGGCAAGCCACATCAGCATCCACACCCTCCTCTTCCACGGTCATGCTTATCTAAATTTGATTTGGAATATAGTTTTGCATTGTCTTTTTGCAATATTAATGAGCGTCACAAGAAAAGATGTTGCTCTAAGCCCAAAGTCCCTTTTTACATTAATGCTGCCACAACAGAAATGTAAGTTACCTTTGCCTAAGGCACTGACACAACCCCTTAGCATGACCAACCCTAGCTTTTGGACTTGTTGCTGATACCAGTCTGGATGGTCCTTTTTTGTCCCTGGTCTGGAGCAAACAGCTTCCATTTCTTCCAAAACATACCTGGAATTTTGATTCATCTGTCGCCAATACATGCTTCCACTGTGGGTTGGTCCATGTCAGATGTCTCTGAGCCTAGAGAAGTTGACAGTACTTCTGGGCACAGTTCTTCATGGTGAAGTTGACAACACTTCAGAACATAAGACCTCCTTGTGTAAAGTTTTAACTGACATTTGTGAATGTAACTCTTTACTGAAGGTTTTCTCTGTTTGAACTCTGAGGAATCAGAGGTCACAATTGTTTAACTTGGGCTTGTTCAATATTAGGTACCGCGATATCCAAATCCCTTCCTGTGTTTCTTTAAGAAAGATTAAAGAACCTGTTTCAAATCCTAATTTATTTGGTTTTACCTCTTTACTAGCCTTAAACAGTCCCTGCCCAAACACTTTTTAAAAACTGTTGCAGGCCTGAAAAGAAGAAATTGATGTACATTAACAAATGGAATAAAACTGACCTGACAAAATATGAAATATCCTGGGATCATACTCTCTACGCTAAAATGCAAGTTAATGTAACTTTTAAAAGTTACTGTTTATTTGTTTGTTTTTTATTTTCCAACTTTTCTGACTTGGGGTTGTATAATATATA
>JAQMYF010000008.1:23630803-23642923 GCA_030014195.1 Neosilurus mollespiculum
TTTTTCTCTGGCAATATTCTGGGATGCCTCTCTCACCTTTGATGCATAATTGTATATTATGATGCAAACATCTGTAACGGTTGTATTATTAATTCTATGCTTCCCTGTTTTAGATATTTTTTTAATAATTTTGATGAATAACTGAAGGCTGTGCATAATTCTCTCAAAACTATATTCAACATTAAAGCAAATTATTATTTAACGAGACTTGTACATCCAACCTCTTAAAAAAATCAAGCTAAAGAATGGTTCATATGTAAATATATACATAAAACACTATAAATTCTAATTTGTTAAGCTACTTAGTAAACTACAGTAAGGTGGAATAGGATTAGAATTTACACTGCAGATTTTACCCATATACTGAACTTGTGTGGGTGTATATAGCTATTGAACGTGTATATTCAAAGCAAGTGCATCAGGGGAACTTAAGGTTCATGGCTTAGGTCAAAACACAGCCGATCAAAATAACTGTGATATGATCCAAACTCATACATCAGAAAAACATGATCCTCTAGAAAACTTTATTCAATACTAAAGAAATAAAACAGTGGGGTTAAACAAAATCATGTCATTATTTAGAAAAAGTTTTGCCCTTCACAGCTACAAATTTCCTGTCCTTTGTTTATTTCATGTTCTTTATTTCTTTTAGCCAAGGAATTAGAACAGCTGTGATTCCAAGCTTGGTGCCTTTAAAGTCATAGCTCGTCCCTGCTCTCTGATTGTGCAGACTCACTCCACATCATTATAGATGATCAATATCTCTTTACTCAGTTGCACTGCCATGGGACACAGTTTCCACAGCAACCAGGATCAGGTAAGATTCTGCTGGCTGAAGATCCAATCAACTTAACTTAATGCCACTGTAAACACATTAAAGAAAATGCTATATTGGTTGTATTTCAATACTGTTCTTATCATGCCATGATAAACTACCGTTTACCACTTTGTCTTTGTGAAACTAATGCAGTCATCTGAATGGCCATTTAAATAGTTCAAGCTGAAGTAAAGTTGATGAGATGTAGAACAACAACAAAATATTTAATATTACAAACCACAGATTGTTAATTTAAGTAGACAGTGTTTCTGGTATCAAAAATGAAGTGCAGGCAGTCTGATTTTTAGCTCTGCCATGTCCCTTCGTGTCCCTTTTTTTTTTTTTTTTTTTTTTTTTAATCTAAGCTGTTTTTACATCTACTGTGTCAAGCCAGTTAGCTTTCCCAATGCTGATTCTCATCAAGACCTTTAAAACGAGCCCTGGCTTAACAAAAGTTAGTGACACATCGTGCTATTATTGATTTATTTATTAAATTATAAATAAATGTATAAAATAATAACATAAGGTAAATTGCACAAAGAGGGTTTGTAAACAATATAAATGAACAAATGGCAATTTATGATCTTGCAAAAAAAAAAAAAAAATGGTACAATTCAAAGGTCATGTGTGACTGCCAAGCATGTTTCAAAGACTGCAGGTTGATTTTTTTTTTTTTTTTTTTTTTTATTATTATTTTTTTTTTACATATGCCACCTGTAAGAATTTTAAAACACTTTGTTGGTAATAGTTAATAGATTTTTAAGTGGTTCCAGGAAAAATGCACACATAATGGTATAGATTTTGTAAAAGAAATAATTCCATGTTATGGGATTTCACTCTCCAAAGACAGAGAGAGCACACAGACAAGGACACATTGTTTGTCTCCAAAGTAACACAAAAGCTCTGTAAGTGCATGAAACACAATTTGTGTTGTGTTTAGTTGTTTATCTGTTTATCTGGACTGAGTGATGAATGATAGTATGGCTGCATACTAATTAGATGACACAGACTGAATATACAAATGGACCAATGGAGAGACACCTTTCCGGATGCTTCTACATGGAAATGTATAACTAAGCTAAGCTAAACCCCTAAGGACGCAATTTTGCTGCGCTGCTAAACCTAGAGTTTTGCTGGGCTACTCATGAAGGTGAAAGGATAAACCTTATCTCTTGTAATCCTCTGGAACTGTGTCATGGCAACCTACAGCATCTTCACAGTTTCACATTGGAGTCTTTGGAATTATCTGGAACTTTTGGACACTTGCTATATTTTGGGACCTAATTGTACCTACTGTAATTTCAGAATACATAATTTTATTGTAAAACTAAATTAGCTCTTAGTTATTGTTGCTGTCTTGTTACCTTGTGTTACACCTGAAAACCACAGGTTGTAACAGTGCCTAAGTTTTAAGTGGGTGGAATCATCATTTTGAATACCATCTACAGAGCTCAAGGGTGGTGGAATTAATGAACAGAATGATAAACAGGCTAAAATACATTTGCTTGGCTTTTTCCTGTCCATCATCGGAGAAATTTGAATGACACTTCAAGCCACTTCTAAATTGTATCCTTGTAAGGTAATCATGCATGGACCATTTCCAAACCCTTGGGTAGAGGGTAAACCTGAGGTTTCCTTTACAAGAGAAAGAATTAACAGTGTACATGGTAATGTTGCTGCTTCTCTTTTCCTTTTTATTCCAGGTTAATATGGTCTGGTTTGCAGCTTGAAACATAGAACAAAAAAAGCATGCCAGCAAAATGAATAGATGTCCACCAGGTGCAGCATCTAATTAGACAAGAAACCTACAGCAATCAAGCAGTAGCTAGGGGACCTCATCTCATCTCAGCCTTATACATAAACGTACAGCAACCTTTGTATTAGCCTTCTGACACATTGGTAATTTTCCTAGTGTGGTAATATTCCACCTATTTTATGTTTTAAAGGGAATATATTATTATTTTTCATTATTTTCATTACATAAATGTTATTACAGTGTTGAATAACCATGATTGAAGATGCCAGAGTGTCAAATAATGAGGTTAGCACATGTTTCAGTTTTCTCTCTGGACTGTTTGAGCTGAAACAAGTTTTTCACCAAATGTATTTTTTTGCCACACTAGTGCATCACGGGTGTTGGGCCTTGTGATAAAATATCATGTCAAACAACAGTGCCAACAACAGTGGCCTGGTTCTGGCCCAAAAATCTGTGAAACAGCTACGACTTGAGGCAAGCATCTGGAGAATCAAGGTTTCACAAGCTGCAGCTGATCTGAACACATTCTGCATGCAAAATGCCCATAAGGACCCTTTGCTTGTTGTGGTTCCATCCATTGACAATCCATTCTGGCCTCCCATATCCTGTGTACTCTTCTGAGGTGAAAGAAGAGGGCCTATAAAAAGTCACACTAGACCCTCTTCATTTACTTTGTTGTTCTTGTGTTCTCCTGTAATTTGACCTTAAAAGAGATCAAAATGCCATAAATGTAAATGTAAAAGCAATTGTTTAGCTGGCCATCACTACAATATATTCATTTTCCCCCAAACCTAAATCCCAAAAGTTTTTAGCTTAATGGTACCATAGCTGTAGGACAGCTACATAAATCCCTGTATTCTATATGAACACACTGACCCACATTGGGGTGGAAACTTTGGCTCCAATTGTTTATACATTCAATACCAATATGGTATTGCTCAAACTTGAAACACTATTGAAGTTATCTACCTTTGTTATGGTGTAAATCAACAGATTCGTGGAATCTGTATTACAGTTGGTTTGGCTGCTTGTCTCCATGTATTTCCATGATTATTCCCTTTGTGGTGATTCTGATTTTGCTGTTTGCATTTGCGCCTTGCATCTTGCACTCTCTCTCTGACCTAAACAAAATAATTAACCCAGCCTTTGTTGCTATTCCTGTGTATGGCCAGGGGAATGAGGATGAGTGGACTGCTCGAACATTTGTCACTTTTGTCTTGACTGACGTGATCTCCTATGGCTCATTTACTGCTTTGTTCTGAGAACAGCCGGATAGGTGACTGTTATTAGTTTGGACCAGGGTAGGGAGCAGTCTTTGGGTCACATAGATTGGATGTGTATGCTTTACCCTAACTGTGTGCATCAGGTTCCTTTAAGACCCAAGAGGGGATCAATAGGGTGAATTTGTCACACCCTATTCATTTATTTTACTTCAGTGCTTTTGAGAACAAAGGCCCATGTGTAATGACCAAAAAAGACCTCACACCTACACACATGGGTGCCTTCTAAATGCTTTATTTGAACTGATCAGTCCTCATACATGCTATTGTTTGCCATTTGTCTTACCTCACAATGACTGTCCATGTAGAAAAACACTTTTTTTTTTTTTTTTCAAATTAGGTAGAGAACATCTCTAAATGAACTTGTCTTGCTTTATTGGTGCTCACTCCCAAGGTGCTGGGAGAGGGAAATTCACTGAATGGCAGGGGAAGGGGATTCACACAGGTGATTTCTTTGTTGCTACTTGCAATCATCTTTCTCTATCCATGATATTCAGGGTGCATAAAACCTACATGAGAAATATTTACAGTACATATAGAACAATACTGGAAGACCTCTAGAGAATTTCTATTCTAAAACTGAGGTATCTCATTTGCTTCCTTGATAGCCAAGCACTGAAAGGTTTACCGTTTAATATACAAAAAAACAAGTCTTCACTTCACACATATGATAATGATCTCACATTTATAGAATACAAAAAGGCTCCTATTCAATCACACTCATGGTCAATGAAAAACTATTTTATGTTTACAAAGGTTTACATACTGCTTTATGTTAACATAAGCTACTGTTCTATGTCCTTAGTTTTAAACTGCCAGGGCAGTTTCCTTTAAGATTTACTGAAGACAGGCATCATAGTAGTGCAGATGGCTGTTAGCACTATTATCTTCCAGCGAGTAGGTTCTGAGTTTGAACTTACTGATTGACTGATGCTTTTCTGTGTGCAAATGTTATCCTCCTGTGTGGGTTTCCACCAAGCAGTCCAAAGACATGCAGATTAGATTAGACAAGTTTCCTCCACAGTCCAAAGACATACAGATTAGATAATTATTGTTATGTATTTTGTTAGCTGTGAGAGTGAATGGCTCTCTCAATCTGTGTTATTTCCAAAATGGATTGACAGCCTGTCCTGGGTGTACAGCACATCTCACACAATGTCAGCTGGAATTCGCTCTCGGTCAGATTCAAACACACAATGGATAAGCAGTATAGCAACTAAATGAGCGTATCTATTGAAGACTGCATATAATTAAAAAGGTTTCTACCACCTTTTAACACATTTCTCCAGACATGTCCAGTGCAGACAATGCTTTCAACAGTGTGTAATTTTGACCACACAAGTCACTGATATTGATTTTTCTTGATAACTAAATGTGATGCCAATCCTTATTCGGGATAAGATACACTTCATTGCTGACACTGGTATTATGCGGGAACCAGAATCACTTGAGTGCCAATACTGTTTCTACTAGGTTTTGGAGTCATTCAGGCACTGATTTAGCGATAATGAACATCACTCAATAAGTTAGTACTGCACTCAATAATTGATGATGGGAATCTCTCAGTGTATACCATACCTTATAGATAACATGCTAAAACATGCAAGGCTGCTACTGCCTTGTAGGTAAAAATCACTGAAGCACTCAAGATCCTAAGTGAACTAGAGACTTTTCTCAGGGTCATATTACTATGCTCTGTTGATAATGGAATAACTAAAAGAATCAACATTTTTTTCTATTGAGAATGAAAATTGCTCAGGCTCAAATATTGGTCTTGATTAAGGACGACATTCACTAAATGCATCACAGAATAGTGTGTAGTGACATAAGAATCTGGTGAATGTGGACCATGAATTGCACTGAATATGGCCAGTTAATTTTATTAACCACAGAAATATGTGTTATAACAGCAGTGCTGGGTTTAGCTACACCATTATATATTTGAATATCACGGGCACTGAGTGCTGACCTACAGAATATGCATTTCACCTTTTCCCTTGGCTATAGTGATGGCCAAAAGGCTGACTCAAGTAAAACACATTTTTTTTTTCTGTTTTGTTATTCTACTGGTTCATACAGCAAGTTGAATAAACTGCCTTGCACCAGTCCAGAATGGTGTTAACAACAATACTAGCTGTGCCGTCAGCCTCCATTAACTGCAAAATCACCCATATCAGTAATATCAGCGGAAAAGCATACAGTCTTACATTTGGCCAATACTGTATGAATGCATATGTGAGAGCATGATATCTGTCCAGAAACTCTGGCATGTACAGTCTATGCCTGTTTCTCTAATACTGACTAATTTTCACAGTCTATATAGGCAATTTTATTGAGTATTGCACTTAACTAAGATGGACACTTGAGTTGGATTGTGGATGAAAGTTAAAATGTAAATGATGCTTTGTGAATTTAGTGCTCAATAGCCACTGATCTAATAATATAAACCTCAGATGCCTAAACATTAGTGCACACGCATGTTTTCTGTCAACTGTGTATTTTTAAACCTGCCACTAGGGTTGGTCTAATTATTTGTTTAACTTAAACTACCTTTGCATTCTGATCTGCTGCTGTGTGCAATGTGGTCTGTGCGGTATCCTGCATGACCCTTTTAATCTTCCATTATGGGCCTCAAACCTCAAGTCTTCTTATCTCTTATCTCTAGGTTTTATGCTTAATTTGTGTTTTGGCCATGAAAGAGTAATTACCCAGTGCCTTCTTAGCCTGTACACCAAAGGCACCACCCCAGGCATGAGCATCATGTGGGGAAAAGCGTTTCACCATCCTTTGGCAATGGCATTTTAGTGAGTAAAATTTGCCTTCTGATTTGTGTTATTACACACAGACCCAATGATTTCAACCAGAAAACAAATAACTTAGGACACTTCACTAATTCTTTTCACATCTGTACTGGATTCCACTTCAAACTCCACTTCTCATAATACACTGGAGCCTACAAGCATGGCTGCTATGGCCTACAATCTTCAACTACACATGACTGGGACAAGAGTTTTAATCATGCACACCTGTTTCAAATTTCACTCAATTTTCTTGTACAACATGTGCCCAAGCTAAGATAAGCTCATGCCACTACCCAATCCACACATAGCCCATTGTCTCACATAGCAATTAACTTGGTCTCCCCAAGTCAAGAGGTAACACAGAAATTATGGTGGTTATAGACAGAAGTCGTTATTCTTTGTTCTCCCATCTGGCCTACCTATGGTATTTGAAATAGCATGATTAATGTTTAATTTTGTGTTTCAATATGGTGGGATCACAGAGGATATTGTTCATTATCACTGCACCCAGTTTTCACCCAGGCTATAGTCCAGTTTTATAGAGAAACCAAGTATCTCCAGTAGGGTAACATCTGGGTACTACCCACAAGCTACTGGTCAAGTAGAAACAGCCAACCAAGATAACTGATTAATAAATTTTTGCTTATAAAAGCAAGAGGTTTGGGCACAGATTTTTCATGGACCAGGCATGGCAGAACTCCTTGCTTTACTTACTTAGCAACACATTCTTGAGCCAATTTTAATATGTGTTATCAGCCATCTCTGTAACCCAGGAACATTGGAATTTTTGTATAATTTTGCTTGATCCGAAGTGTGAAGGGTAACACTGTGGACAATATTTTTTTTATTTGGGTGGGTATCAAAGGATCTTAGGAACAACTTAGCTGCTTCAGATCTTATCGTGAAGATAGATGTCTTAAGGTGTCTGTTGGTAATCAGATAGCTTCAGCTTCTGCTCTCCACTGTGGTGTCCCACAGGGATCTATTTTAGGACCCATACTTTTTGCTGTGCATAAGCTACTTCTAGGTCATGTCCTTAGATGTCAATATGTATCCTTTCATTACTACATTTATTCATCGACTTATTATTATTAACATTTTATTTTATTTCATTATCATTGCTTTACCTGATTTTAAAGCCTCATGAAGTGGATAATTTGCAAAATAATAATAATAATAATTAGTAAATGCATATTTGATATTAATAACTGGGTGTTCTGCAAATTCTTCCATGTCTAAAAACCAATCAGCTAGCATTTACCTTGGTATACCCTTTTTTTTTTTTTACCTCTTCTTTTAAGGAGATTTTATGCTTTCATTTATTGTGTCTAGGGTTTTATACACTATATTATTGCTTTGAGTTTTTATTTCATGGTTTTTTTCCCCCCTCATGGATGTCAGCAGTCCTAATATAAGTTGTTCTGTGACAAGAATACCTAATTAGTTCCAATTATTCAAATAATCCAATTAGTATTTTTTTGTAGTCATGAGATATAAAGCACTGTGTGCTTCTAAGCTTTTGTTGTATTGGTAGCACAGTAATGTACTGGACAGCACTGTTGTCTTAGAGCAAGCAGGTCCGGGGTTTAAAACTCACAGTCAACTGGGGCCTTTCTGTATAGAGTTTGCATGCTTGCATGTTTGGGTGCCCCCCAGGTGCTCTGGTTTCCTCCCACAATCCAAAAACATACCGAATTGGTGAAGGAGTGTGACTATATCAAATCAGGTGCACACTGGGGAGTAAGAAGCTTAAAGCAAAATACACTGGCCCATATAAACTCTTCCACCTATTTCCATTCTCAAACAGGTTTTTGATCTTTGGTCTGATTTCTGATTTTTTTATTTTATTTTATTGGTATTAATAATTTTTGCATTCCTGGATTTCACCCAGTTAGTCATGTTTGCTAATCCCCTGACCTCTTGCCTGATCTTGATTATGATTTTGCCTCATGTCTGTCATGTCACACAGCAGCATTGCTTTATAGAATTCATGTATGGTTTCCTCTTTTTGTAATACAGTTTCAGGTTACAGTGGCAGACTGTGTAAATTGCCAACAGTTTATCAAAATTTTCCCAAGCCCGTGTGGCTATATTTGTCAGAGTAGCATGGTGTTTCCCAGGCCTCCTGAGGTCTTGAAGGTCAGTTTTCAACCTTGCCCTTTATGTATTGAAATTCACAGAAACATTTCAAAACTTCATTTGCTGTAGATTTTTAAAATACCTACATTTTCTGCAATCTTGGAGTGAGAAATGTTCATTCTAAACTGATTAAAAATTCTCTCATGAATTTTGGCACATAGGGGTGAGCCACTACCCATACTTGCTTGCAAATTCTGAGCGTTTGGTGAATGCTTATTTTATAGCCAGTCATGACACCTCACCTTCTACCATTTACTTTAGGACTGTAACATGAATATGCTGTAAACTTTTTTATTTTATTCGAACTCTGGCAAAACTTTGGTTGAGTGTGTTTCAGGCTTAATTTAGTTTTTTTACAGCATTTTGATGAATATTCCCTATTTTTGAAATAGAGTTAGCTCAATGGAGGCAGAACAGCATGGTGGCATATTGTTTAACACTTAACAAAGGGTTTGAGCCCTGTACTCCTGTGTAGAGTTTGCATGTTCTTGTGTATCTGTGGGTTTCCTCTGGATGTACTAGTTTCCTCCCACAGTCCAAAATATATGTACATTAGGCCAGTTGTATATTCTCGATTGCCCCTAGGCATGAATTTGGCTGTAAATAGTTGTGTGCCTGTGTCAGGCCTGTGATGGTCTGGAAACCTGTTTAGGGTGTGCCCCGCCTTACCCAGAGTCGGCTGGCATGCGGCCCAATCTCCCCATGACCCTAATAAAGGATAAGCAATTTGGAAAACAAAACAAAATGAAATGAACAATGGAGGCAGTGAATATTTTTGGATCATGCCCCTACATTTTTTTTGAAATATCAAGAATATAATCCAGGTATTGAGAAACTGAATGAACACTGGAAACACAATAATGTTAGATTACGATAAGGTTGTATATTAGATTAAGTATGTGTCAAAATGATGTATGAAGAGTATGTTTTTTGAAAGAATGGCATCCCTGCATCCCTTTTAAACAAAACCTTACACACATGCCTTTAAAGATTAGGTTAAACTTAACTCACCCTCCAGAGTAACATGTACAAAATCCTGAGTGGACATCTTGCCATTGCGTGCAAAACACTGGTAGGCTCCTCCATCACTTTTGGCCATACCCTCCATCACCAGGTTCTCATGGCTGAGGCCAGTGATTCGGACATTGGGCCCTGGATGGATCCTCTCTCCGTTTCTGTACCAGGTGATTTCATATTCATCAGAACCAGTGACACTGCAGAACAGAGACACCTGACTGCCCACACTGCCTCTCACCTTACGAGGGCTCAGGACTGCTTTCAGGGGCTCTGAAGAGGAACAAATAATTGAGCAAATCAGCTATTTTTCCATCAAACAGTCTAAATAACGTAAGTTTTCACCTTTCAGTGGTACTCCATGGCTGGCACTATTCAAACAAAAAATTTGTGCATATTGACTTAGTATCAGTTCCAATTCCTAGGTACTGTGATAACTTAGGAGCCTTACTATTTTAAGGCATTATTTACTTACATTAATGTCACAATGAAATAAATCATGCCCTGACCACTTCACGCTAAATTTATGCATTAGGATTCTAAAACATTTTATGTCTTAAAAAATATACTACACTATAGTGAACCACTACAAATTGGACACTCACGTTTCACCACCAACCGTCCCACCACCTTGGCATTGCCAAAGCTGTTCCAGACTTCACACACATAGTTGCCTCCATCACTGGGTCGGGTGGCCTCAATCAGAAGGCCTGATACACTCTGGTGGTAGCGACTGTCAGACTCTAGAGGACTGTTGTCCTTTAACCAGCGGTAGCGAGGAGGAGGGTGACCAGATGCCTTACAGGGCAGCTCAACCCGACGACCAACCATAACCTCTTTCCTCTCAAAGCCATCTAGAATCACTGGAGCTGAATCCACAGGTTCTGTGACAAAGATAAAGAAAGGTAGTGCATTAGTTTCTCTCCTGCATTAGTCTTGCAAGGGTTTTGTATTTAAAGTATTATTGTTTGGCACAAAAATATCCTTTTATGAAAAGTCAAAGTCAAAATTTGTCACACAGGGGCAAGCACTGCACACAATCACACACACACACACACACACACACACCCGCACACACATGCACGCACAGTTAATTTAGTTTATGAGAGGTGCAATTTAACTTCGAATTCCACTCTTTTGCCTTTTTCATGATCACAAATGAATATCCGTGGGCTTTCGAGTGGCACATCGACAAGGTGCGTGACCATCAACCTGAAGATCGCAAGTTTCGAATCCTGGTTGATGACACAGCCATTCGCGACCAGGAGTCCATGGGAGCTAATTGACCAAGCTCTCATGGGAGGGAGGGAAGGCCTACGCTCCCCTGTCACTCACAGCAATCATCAGCCAATCCATGGGCGTCTGTGAGCTCATTCGTACAAAAGAGGCGGATAGTGCTATCCCTCCAAGTGTGTTTGGCTGCCTCCAAATACCCATGTGCAGCAGTTTATAAAAAGGCGGGTGGCAGATCCGTGTGGCATCACATGTCACAGAGGGGGCATGTGCATGCTTACGTCCCTCCCTGGTTGGCAGTGGTTGTATATGATAAAGAGGCAACACTTTACGGGTGGGAATTGGATACGACTAAAAATTAAGGGAGGAAAAAAACGAGGGGGAAAATTAATATCTGTGAGCTGGCATGTTTTTCCCTGGATGTGATTATAAAAGTGAAGCCTTAAATGTCCTCTGTCATATCTTTGAATCTCAATATAAATTGATTATAAACAAAATGATTAGTTTATCAGTAATTAACTCACATCTGTGTTGTTACTACTAAGTATGAATTAGACAAACGGCATATAACACACAAAACACCACACAATAAATCTAATAAAATCTGTGTGAAATCTAATTTTGAAATTTTTCCGCATACCTTCTGATTCACTCTAATCCTGTCACTTTTTTGGCAGTTATAATAACCTCTGTTGATGTTCATAAGTCTAGTGCAAGTGACGCACAAGGCAAAGCCCACAAATGTCATTCTCATTCACTCATTTGCCAAACCACTTACTCCTACTAGGGTCACAGGGAGGCCCCAGCATATCTCAGTCGACTCTGGGCGAAGGCAGGTACACTTTAAACAGCTTGCCAGTCCATCACAGGGCAAACACAGAAACAACCATTCACACTCACACCTAGGAGCAATTTAGATCAACCAATTAGGCTAATGTGCATGTTTTTGGACTATGGGAGGAAACTACACTGTGTGCACAATTATTAGGCAAGTGACCATATCATCACTTTATCCATAATTTCCAACTCCAAGCTGTATAAACTTGAATGCTTATTGGATTTAATGCATATCAGGTGATG
>JAQMYF010000008.1:23664986-23674986 GCA_030014195.1 Neosilurus mollespiculum
GACTGAAATTAAGTTTTTCTTATATGGTTTGTATTTTTACGGTTTCACCCAAATGAGGATGGGTTTCCCTTTTGAGCTTAGTTTCTCTCAAGGTTTCTTCCACGTGTCAACTGAGGGAGTTTTTACTTGCCACTGTCGCCACTGGCTTGCTCATTAGGGATGTGTAGGGGGTTGTGTAGGGGGTTGTTTAAATTCCTCCTTAAATTACTTTTACTATGTAAAGCTGCTTTGTGACAATGTCACTTGTAAAAAGTGGTATACAAATAAAACTGAATTGAATTGAATTTATACGTCCGCCTCACAGCAAGATGGCCTGGATTCGATTCCCAGGCTCAGGCATTTCTGTGGGGTTGTATGTTCTGCCCATGCTTGGTTGGTTTCCTCTGGGTACTCCGGTTACCTCCCACAGTCCAAACTCATGCACAGTAGGCTAATTGGCTGTTCCAAATCGCCTCTAGGAGTGAGTGTGAATGGTTGTGAATGGTGTGTTGGCCCTGCAATAGCCTGGCGAGCTGTCCAGGGTGTACCCCGCCCTTGTGCCAGCCTCCCCGCAGATTAAGTGGCTTAGAAAATGAATGAATGAATTTACTGTTAAACACTGTCATGTGTTCTCCTGTTCATTTGTTAAGATTTCACTTCAAGCATTTAAGTGAATTTTGATTAAGTCAAAATTGTGTTTTTTAACCTTTCAGGTTTTAATAATGTGTTGATCAGCTCTTACCCCAACTTTAGTAAATACTTTGGTCTGTATGTACATTCCATCAACACACTGTCACTCATCACTCACTCATTTCCCAAACGGCTTAATCCTATTAGGGTCGCTGGGAGGCTGGTGCCCATCTCAGTGGACACTGAGTGAATGTGGGATACACCCTGAACAGCTCACCAGACCTTCACAGGTCAATGCACACTCACCCAACTATTTATGCTCACACCTAGGGCCAATTTGGAACAGCCAGTCAGCCTAATATAAATGTCTTTGGACTGTGGGAGGAAATCAGTGTACCTGGAAGAAACCTAAAAAATCTAAAAGAATGCAAACGAAGTATGATTTCCTCACACAGTGCACTAAGGCTTTGTTGAATATCCTGTTTTTAAACAGAGATTTGCCTTTAAAGTGTAATCTCTAAATGCAGTTTCTCTCTTTTCACTTTCAGGGAAAACAAACCTGAATGTGAGTGATCTTCAGTAGAATGATTTGTCTGAAATACAGAAATTTCACAATGCTTCTCTCCCCTCAATGGTGTTAGCGAAGCCTTGAATGGGTAAAATGGAGGTAATGTGCCATCCTTTCCTTACACTGCATGCATGCACACTACCCTTTCATCTATTACTACTAGTAGTGCTAGTAATACTTTTACCACACACACACACAGACACACACACAAACGTTGTTGTGTACTACACAAACCCTTCTCAAGTGGTATTAACCATAATTTAACAAGCATCATTTTTCATTTGCAGGGTTTTTTTTTTTGGTCCTGCATGTGTTTCTGTCGACTGTGTGGACTTCCTTTCCAATTTAGGTTGTTAGTGCTTAGTTACAGCCGGCAGGATCAATTACGAGGAATCTGTGTTCATTTCTATGCCATTAACTCACTAAATCTTAATCAACCCACCCGGCTGTGTAAGAACACAGAGGGGAAAATAGCTCTGGTGCTCCAGCACATCACATGACTGTAAATAATGACATCCAAGTATTTGCATCATGCAATGAAATAAATCAAAAAGCAGTTACGGTGCAGGATTTGCTTAAGATTTGGCTTTTCTAAATAAAGGTCACTGCATGTTTACAGGCCTCCAGCTGTTTTCATATGATTTCAGTATATGCTTTCCTGGTAATTTTCCTCCATCACTTGAGTCCCTGGAGTGCACACATGGAGGATGCCTTCAGCACCCTCCTGGACTGCTGTGATGCCTGCAACCATAATCCTCTCCCTTCACACGCTCATGCCATTTCCTTCTGCCTGCCTCCTCAACTGAACTCAGCCTCAGTTATCATCCATTAACAAAAATTAAAACATGGAGCCATTTGAACTTTCATACGAGCCACTCTGTAAAATCACTGGGTGTGGGTGTTTTCAAAGCTTCATTCAACGCTTCACTCCACACACATAATTTAGAAACAAAAAAGTGTCATAAAAAGCAAACATGACATTCTGTCAATGCTGGGAATGCATTTCTCTCTCTGCAGCCATGAATGTGTCAAGCAATAACGCAAAGACTTCAGCTGTGCACTGTGTGTGCAGTAATGTATACACAATAAGTGGTACTATATAGCATACAGTATGTAAATTATACGTGTATACATATAGTATATGCACTACAAAGAATATACATGGACGGCATGGTAGCGTACTCGTTAGCGCATCCACCTCACAGCAAAAATGTCCTGGCTTTTGATTCCAGGGCTGTGTGGAGTTTGCATGTCCTCCCCATGCTTGTGTGGGTTTCCTCCCACAGACCAAACTCATGCACATTAGGCTAACTGGTGTTCCAAATTGACCCTTGGTGTGAGTGTGAATGCAAATGGTTGTGTGTGTGTTGCCCTGCGATGGTCTGGCGAGCTGTTCAGTGTGTACCCCGCTTCACCAATATTAACGGCCTCCCAGTGACCCTAGCAGGATTAAGTGGTTAAATGAGTGAGTGAGAATATACACAATATGTATGCATAATAAACAATAAGGGCCTAATATTGAAAGGAGATGTAAATACTATACAGACTATACACTATTACCTATATAGACTATGCTATACACTCTACAGACTACATGCATTCTACAGACTACACACTCTACATCCATTATAAACTACATAGAATCTTGTGGCAACAAGGACATGCAATAGATGTAGAGCAGTGAGGTAGAACCAGCAGGTAAAAAGTGACGAGTTGCCTATCTTTTGTGTAGTTGCAGGGAGACATCCAGTGATCCAGGGAAAGTGATCCAGCAACAAGCTGTTGTGTGTATTTTAAAGTTTGCGTCTGTTTAAGTTGCTGGGTGTGTGAGAAACTGCGGCAAAAGTTAAATAGCGCAAATTCAAAGTGAAAGTGAACAAATGCTTGCTTAGTGATCCTGCCACTTCACGTTTCTTCAGTCTCATTAACCCCTCAAGTGTTACAGCTTTAAAGTCTATACTATATGGTTTATATACTATACACTCTACAGACTGTACCCTATAAAGATTGGCGGCATGGTGGCATAGTGGTTAGCACGTCCACCTCACAGCGAGAAGGTCCCGGCTTCAAGTCCTTGGTGAGGGCGTTTCTGTGTAGAGTTTTTGCATGTTCTCCTCATGCTTGCATGGGTTTTCTCCAGGTACTCTGGTTTTCTCCCACAGTCCAAAGACATGCACATAAGCTGTTCAGCAAATGAATGAATGTATGAATGAATGAATTAATAGACTATTCATTCACTACACATACACAACATCAACTATGCACACTACTTTATAGACTATACACTATGCACACAGTCCAAGCACTATGCACTGCATTGGCTATAAACTCTACACAATAAAGACTATACATGATGCACTATGTGCATTGGCTATGCACAGTATTCTACACAGACCATATACTGATCGGCCATAACAATATGTATATACAGCGATCATCAATAACAATAAAACCATCTGTAAATTATTGTGTATATCCAAGTTGTGTTTATAGTATAGCTCTACTCCACCCAGGCATTGAACTGGGGCCTACATGGTTTGGACCTGTTTGTGAAGCACATCCCAGATTTGTGGAATTTAAAGTCCAATTTTCCTCAAACCATTCCTGAACAGTTTCCCTGCTCTCAGGGGACACCACTGCCATAAATGTACTTGATCTGTAACAATGCTGACCAATAGTATGTTACCGTAACATCCCCATGAATTCTAGGGGTCCTCTGAAATGGCAAGGTTTCCCAGCAGAACATTGTCGAGAACATCACATTGCTTTTGATGGCTTGCTTTCTTTGTATAGTCCTTCTTGTTACCATCTCTTCCCTATGATAGCGCTGCACATGCACCCAGCCATGTGGGTACACGTCACAAACATGTAAACAAGGTCCAGCACATTTCTCATTGAGCAGTCCACATGCTGATGAAACTTAGGAACCACTGATCTAAGATTCGCATGGAACGGAATCTCCGTCAACCATAAACAGTACATCTGGATGTGATTTCTTCAGTTCACTGATCGTCCCATACACTTCCTTAGCATTAGCACTGGGGGGAATGTAAACTCTGACTCTGAGGATGCTAATGAATTCCACTGGTAAATAAAATGGTCTGCATCTAATAGTCACAAATTCCACTAGCAGTGAGCAGTAACTTAAAACTGAGATTTAGTTCTTGCACCATTTCCTGTTAATACACCTCATTTCTGCATTTCTGTCAGCCTGAAATGAAGACGTCCATCAAGCTGAACTGTGGTGTCTGGATCTCTGTTGCTGAGCCACGTCTCCGTGAAAACAAAGATGCAAGAGTCTGTAGACTGATAACCATGTGTCCTTCCTTGTACCTCTTTTTGGAGGTAATAACCACCTCATACCAAGAGCACCTCACAAAAACTGTGTTGTTGGATGTTTTTTGTGGTGACTTGAACCATTAATCTAGACATGATAATTTGGCCCTTGTCAAAGTCACTCAAATCCTTACACTTGCCCATTTTTTCTGCTTCCACTTCAACTTTGAGAACTGACTGTTCCCTGGCTGCCTAATATACCCCCCTCTGTAACAGATGTCACTATCCATTCTAAGCACTTTACTTCATATCATCTATATACTCTACACTACACAGGTTGCACCATATACACCACATATACCAATTATGGACAATATACTATATAGTTTGTACACGATACAATATGCAGATTATACATTCTACAGACTATACAGTACGCTATGTAGACAATGTACTACATACTTCAGAGTTTTGCTAATCCCATTGTTAGCTGGGATGGAAAGTGAAAAGGATAAAATAGAGAATTTAATAGAAAATAATTTATTGCAAAGTTGCATTTTTGCACTGTTGCTAATCAAAACAACAGGTCAACAGTTATTGTTAGGGCTGGTTGCCTTCTGAGTGGATACAAACCATGTAACTATTCCAATAAGGTAATTTCATCTGCTAAGTTCCAGTGTAGCACCAAAGTTGTGTAGCCACACAGGTTCACACCTTCACACAAGTCATGCTACTGCCCGTCTATGCACAGACAGTAAGTATGAGACACTTCAGGCTCTGTATAGTGCCTAATTTGATCTACTTGAGACTGCTACTTCCTATACTTCATGTAAATAACGTCAGATGTGACTAATTAAGCCGATGCGAGAAATTAACAAAAAAGAAGGAAATTTAAGTGCTCGGCTCTCCATGCTAAAAGATGCAGACAACAGTAAATATTGTCCCAAATCAACGATTGCATCAAAAAAGTTTAACTCTTGCATACTGAATTAAATGTAAATTGATTTGTACTGAAACCTCACAGTGAGAAGGGTTGAGGTTCAAAAGGGCCTTTCGAAATGGAATTTGCCGGTTCTCCCCAGGCTTATGTGGATTTTTCTCGGGGTGCTCCGATTTCATCCCTTATTCCAAAACCTTTCACATTGGGTCAGGTGACTACTCCACACCAATCATTTAAACCACATGACTAATCTGTGACTAGGCAACCCCATACATGGCATGTTGCATAAGTAAGCAAAAACAGTGGTGGCTCAGTGATTAAAACTCTGGGTTACTGATCAGAAGGTTGAGGGTTCAAGAGCCAGTGCCACCAAGCTGCCAGTGTTGGGCCCGTGAGCAAGACCATTAACTCTCAGTTGCTGAGTTGTATAACAGTGATTAATGTAAGTTGCTTTGGACAAGGATGTCTGCCAAATGTATGTAATGTGTGTTTTGACACCTTTCTATCATAGCCAGCATTAAAAGTTACAGTATGGGGTGCTGTGGGATGAGAACAGAAATACTAGCCTTTGCTCCCCACGCACATCAAAGGGGTTATGGTCACACATGACACCTTTGCCAGTTCTTTGGTCCTTTGGTAGATACATACCACTGCATACCAGGAACACCCCAAAAGATCTGCCATTTTGGAGATGAATAGATCCAGTCATTTTTGCCACCACACTGTGGAATTTTAAGCTTGCTCATTTTTCCTGCTCTGAACATATCAAGTTTGAGAACTGACTGCTCTGATACTTATATTTTAAATTTCCACCTAATACATCCCACCCCTTGGCGTGTTCCTCTGAAACAAGATAATCCAAGTTATTCATTTCACCTGTCAGTGGTGTTTTTATTGTTATGGCTGATATTGTTATGGAGTATATTGCCCATAGGTTAGATTGTGAGTGTTAGAATGGTTTTGTATCTGTGTTAGCACTACAATAGGCTTGCAACCTGTTCAGGGTGTCTGGCTTTCTCTTAAAGTCAGCTAGGAATATTTTAGTGTCCACGAGACCCTGATGAATAAGCGGTACTGATAATGACTAGATGGATGGGTGTCTCTCGGTTCAAAACCATGTACATGTCTTAATATGTGCAATGTTATACTTTCTGTACCATGAATTTGCAAAATTCTCTGTATACTGAGAAAATAACTACAGTACTGCCACTTAGCAAGTATATATTCTCCACAGAGCCTCCACAGGGGAACGTCTGATGCTCCACAGGGGATTCAGATGGGGTTTCAAGAGGTTTCACAGAATTAAATGACGTGCACCATAGTTCCTCTACGGAACTTTTACAGAGCTTTCAAGTACAGATGAACTAAAGTGGTTATTGAGGATTTAAACAGGGTCTGTAGTCAAATACTATATAAAATAAAAACATGGGTAGGATGGGTAGTTGAAACATGATGTTATGTTGTATTTTAGTGCTAAGCCCAGTACCACAGAAAATGAAAATATGTATTCTGTATGCCCACAGGGGGCTTTGGAATTTCTCTGCAGAGGATATATACATGGTAAGTGACAATTCTGTGTCTTCAACTGTATTGTAAATATACCTCAATTAATTTTGAAATAGTTTCATTATTGAACTACATCCTGAAGTCAAGCTTTTGGACAATGAATGATCTGATGCCATCACTCTAGTTACACCTGGAATGCACTGCAACTGCAATTTATTCAATTTACTTTACACAGTATACTTGCAGAAGGCTAACTAGGTCAGTTAATCATGTGACTGTACAACCCGCTCAAATCTTTTGGAATATTCTCTCAATGCTTTCAAGTAAACACAATTTAAAAAAAAAAGATTAAATGAAATAAACAAAAGGAATCAACAATTTACAAGTCACTTTGTCCGCTATCAACATTGCAATAATGCATATTTAAATTCTTTCCAGTCGGTGACAGATTCATCAATATTTTACCTGTTCTGCTGTATTTAACCGCGAAATTGAAGTCAGCGATGTAAAACACCAGGAGAGTACTCAAGAATGCAGTAACTCATCATACCATAGTAAAACAATTGCAACATTCCAAGAGACTGTAGGTGTGTCCTTTTTCTCTTAAGCTTATTTGATGCTTTGACACTACTTTATTGAAACCAGGATCTCATAAAACTGTTCCATGTTGTATGATCATGGATGAATGGGTTGTACTTGTACACTTGTTTTTTATCATCATCATCATCATCATCATCTCATTATTATTATTATTATTATTATTATTATTATTATTATTATCCCATCTCACACCCATAATTCATTAGGCAACTTTCATGTTTTTCTTTGCAATGCACATATGTTTTTACCTAAGAAGGTTGCCCTACCCCTTCTACCCCTGTAGAACGTGTTCTCCAGGACAAACATCCAATCACACTCACATTTACAACTAGGGGCAACTTGGAATAGCCAGTTAGCCAAATGTGCATGTTTTTAGACTGTGGAAGGAAACCTGAGCGCCCAGCGTAAACCTTCTCAAGCATGGAGACAACATACCAACTCCACACAGTAACACTCTTACCTCTTGCTGTGAGCTGAGAATGCTAACTGATACGCCACTTATTTATTATATATGAGCTTCTCATTTCCGTACAGATGGTATTAAATAAAACAAACCAGTCGTTCATCCAGCCAGTTATTGCCAGTTAGCAATGAATTTTATCCTGGTCAAGGTTCCAGTGGATCTCAGAAACACTAAGTGTGTGGTGTGAAAACACCCTGGATGGGACACCAGTCCACCAGAATGGTTAATTTATTTTCACTTGGATTTGTAATGAACACACACCAGTACAAATCAGTGTAGGTAAAAATATAGTTTAAAAACATTTACGGTAAGTGACAAATTTAGTAACTGTTTTAATGGATTGTGTTTTGTGTATCTTTATACATCCATATTTTAGCCTGACACCGCTACCATTACTGTGTTTGAAACACATGCAATGTAGACAAGTGGCTCGTGAACCGCTAAGTAAAATTTAAATTTGTTGCTGGTTATGCAAACCAAATCACTTTATCCTTCATTATGGTCACAGAGAGGCCGGAGCCCATCCCAGGTGACTTCGGGTAAAGGCAGGATACACCCTGAACAGAAGGCCAGACCATTGCAAGTCCAACACAGACACACAACCGTTCACACTCTCATTCAAAACTATGGGAACAATCAAGAATGTCCAGTTAGACTAATGTGCATGTTTCTGGACAGCAGGAGAAAGTCTGAGAACCCAAAGGAAACCCACGCATACGAGGGAAGAACATGCAAACTCAACACAGGGCACAGGGCTTAAATTCAGCAACTTCTTGCTGTGGGGCAGAAATGCTAACCACTACATCACCATGCCACCCACTTTTATGTATATTTAAGTAAAATAAAATGGCACTTAAGTATAGTAACAATGAACTATAACAGAATTCATCTAATAGAGTATGTATTTCAGCTAATGTTAGAAAATTGATTAAACCCAATGATGACTATCTACAATGGATCTTAATCTCTGCATCATTAACAGCAAGTGTGATGATGATGACGATGATGATGATTATTAATATTATTATTATTATTATTATCCTTATTATTCAAAGCAGATTCAAATTTTATACAAACCTGTAACAAACCAAAATATGCAGCAGTAAATATGAACCAGTGAAACTCAAAAGCAAATGAAAAAAAAAATGAACACTAGTTAAAAAAAATGTAAAGTCTGGGTCCTCATTGCTGCATAGTGCTCCATAGTAGCAACATGTCTACAGGCACTCCTTCAAAGACATGAGACTATGACGTAGTTTAGACCTTTCAAGGTCACTCAAGTTCAAAGGTAACTGTGTCATTCTTAAGTTCATAGTGGTTTCCTATTTGTGTTCCATAGTAATTGGGGGCAGCCGTGGCCTAAAGGTTAGAGAAGCGGCTTTGGGACCAAAAGGTCGCTGGTTTGATTCCTGGACCAGCACGAAAAATGTGTGGCGGTTGGAGAGTGAGCTGCACCATTCCTTCCTTCACCTTCATGGCTGAAGTGCCCTTGAGCAAGTGCCCTAACCCCCAACTGCTCTCTGGGTGCCCCAATGTGTGTGGCAGCCCACTGCTCCGAGTGTGTGTGTGCTTACTCTTTACATATGTGTGTGAGCTCACTTTGGATGAGTTAAATGCAGAGGCAATAATTTTCCTTGTGGTATTAATACAGTATAGCAAAAGCAGAAAAAGCAAAAGAATTCCATGCCTATAATAGAGCTCAGAATCCTGTGACCTTGATTTTGTGACCTTTTAGAGTCACTTAAGGCCAAAGCTAATTGTGTCATTTGAAAGTATATATAATGTTTCCTATCTGTCCCTCATTTCATCTATGGGTTTATGTCACATTTGTTTCTGACATATAAGGAACTTCAATTTAACATGGGAAGTGTCCATCTACAAAACTTTGTAACCTTGCTCCGACCTTGACCTTTGACCCAGACATTCCAAAATCAAGTTATCTCTAGAGCTCAGGAGGTGAAGTGTCCCCACCAAGTTTGGTAAAAATCCATGTATGGATGTGGTCATAATTTCATTTACAGATAGACTGTGTCACAAA
>JAQMYF010000008.1:23677486-23716549 GCA_030014195.1 Neosilurus mollespiculum
TCAGCTTGATTGCATTCAGCTTCCACTACAGTACTTTAATAAGCTCATCATTATCATATTAAAATGAAAAGGTTACCCGTGCATTTATAAAGGTGCATTTTGTTATAATAAGGTGATAACAGACCTGTAATAATCAGAGAACTTTAAATACAGCTAAGAAAAAATACACTTTCTAATCCTACATCATAATCTCATGCAACTTCGTTTCGTTTCGTTTCAGACTTCCATTTCTATTTTTCTGGCCTGGAAATTAGCTCCACTCCCTTTAAAACAGAGTGTTAAAATGGCACATAGCTGCCTTAATTCCACTCTTTAAAGCTTTAATTATCTATTTGATTTCATTTATAACATTCATACCAAACACATGTTACAATAAACTGACTTAAACATCCAAAGGAACACTCAAATTTATTCTAAGACATGCATATTGCAATACAAATTCAATATTTACCTACTCCCTCACTCATCTGCCAAATAGCTTAATCCTACCAGGGATGTGAGGAGCCTGGTGCCTATTTCAGCCAACACTGGGCAAAGCTGGGGTACACCCTGTGCAGCTCACCAGCCCATCGTAGGACACAAGCTCAAAATGTACCTTAAAATGAAATGACTTAAGTCCAACAGATAGTTTTAACGCCATAAAACAAAGAATCAAATTGAGGTTCATTACCACAAAGAACGTGTAGTTCTGGATCACAAATGTCAGTATCTTGACCGCCTCTGGCGTCACACACAGCTTGTATTTTGTCTGCAGCCCAAACCATGACACCTGTAAATCCCAGTGGTCTTGCTCCAAAACATCATCTGGATAATGCTCCCCATACCTGCGCCAAACTCACACCTGCTCCTGCCCACTGCACACGTATGCGTCGATGAGCAGGTGTCAGCACCAGTCCATGACTCGGATTATGGTTGCATAAACCTGCCCCCTGTAAACGACGGCAGATAGATTGGACACCGATTCTGTTCTGTTGACGACCTCTGTTCTGTAGCTGGACAGAAGAGATTGTGGTGGTGGAGATATGTTGTCCTGGTGTGGGGTGGTAACTTATATATTGGTGCCCATTAACCAAAATAAGCAGCAATTGCCTACTGTCAAGTTACTTGATTATGCGTGGCGCAGTGGCAGATGGGAAACCTTGCCCACTGCCATATTTGGTGCAGACATGACAGAAATTCACCTTACTGCATGACAAAAATGCAAAACACAAACAAGTGAGAGTCATGAATTGCCAGTCACTGGCCAATAGGTGGACACTGCCTATCAAGAACAGAACCCCAAATGTGGCTGACAGTAGGTGCATAGTCCTTCACAAAACAATCTTCTCTACAACACTGATTAGTGGAGTGACGTTCATGGTGGAGTAGCAGAATAAAACAACAATTACCGTAAAGCCAGCGAGAGGGGAACAAAGGTTAAGGCGGAGCCCAAGGGGGGGCAACATCATCCACAAAGCTAGACAGTGAAATCTGTTGTGTTGAGTGAAAGGGAGTAGAAGTAGTCAAAAAAAGGGGAAGAATAATGCCCTCAGTGGATCAAGAAGGCCAAGTGATGGACAGAGCAACGTTCAAAGTGGATCTGGGTGGCATAGCAGTACCAAGGGATAGCGGGAAGACCAAATGACACCCATGGTGAAGCTATGAACCTTACTTGTGTTCTTTGTGGGGCAGTAAGGCAAGAACGACTTCCTCAGTAGAGCAAGAAGGCAGGAAGGGTGAAAGATGAAGGTGAAGATGACTGTAGCTAAAAAAAAAAACCTGAAGTGGAACAAGGCATTTCCACTAGGGTCTGATCCAACTTTCCTGACACACCAGGAGGTTCTTTCCAGGAAGGCTCGCTGTCATATTTTGGAGGCAAAAGCAAGTGCAGATAAGGTTTTTTTTTTTTTTTTAGATTTAATATATAGATTATATAAAATAAAATTGATTTTTTAGCTTTGTAAGTTTTCTCAAATTTCAACTGAGGAACATCCAGATAAACACACAACTGGCTTTGGGACTTGATTAAGACTGTTGTTGCTCCAGCAGCATTTTCCATGTCTGCGAGCATCACCCTTACCAAGACAAGGCCTCAGGATGACTCCAAGGCCTTCACTGTGTTCTCCAAGTGAGCAGTGGAAGCCACCATTCACTGTCACTGAGGGCTGTGATCAGGCTGGCAAAGGACCATCTGGTAGCATTTCTGGAGGCATCCCTGGCTTTTCCCAGCACCTCTCCAATCCTTGTGCCATAGAAGTGGCGACAAGATATTTTCCCTCAAAGTCAGTTCCCCAAATTTATGCTTTCCTTTCCACTATTTTATTCGACTTTTCTGCTTAGCAGATGGGAGTCTCTGCAGAAGTGAGCCCTGAGCTGGTGTGCTGGCACTGTAGGAGCCTGGTAGTTCCAGGCCCAATGACACATGATGGAGGTGGTTGGATTCCTTGCTGTGCTGCAGGCTGCCCAAAATCGAACCAGGACATATTGCATACCTGTGATTATTCAAGGCGGGACATACTGTGTATTGGTATATTCAGGCTGTAATCAGACCTCCATACACCAAAGCTGAGGCATGGAGCATAGCACATTTGGTAAAGGTACAGTGTGTGCATGGGAATGTACTGTACAAAATATCTGAGGAAAACAGTGTTGAGGTGCTGATTAGCCTCTGCTTCACCCATCTGCTGATTTGGGAACAAACTGACCAAGGCTTAAACTACAAGGCAAGCACATATTAGTGGATGTGTACAGAGATAGGCAGACATGATGTGGAATGTGCACAGAATTGGCTGGAGGTGGTCCCAGGCCCATTTTTGTCAGTTCCACATTAGAGGGACACAGGGTATAGAGGGCTCCTCCCCTCCATTCATCATTGGGGAACTCCTCAGGAATTCCTTTGACAAGCAGTTATGAGAGAAAACTTTGAGAATGCTTTTTACCATGAAAAGTAATGGATGGTCATAACTAACTTTGTGCTCTACCAGCCACATTTTTTTGCATAATAAAGACTATACAGATTGACTGGACATTCAAATGCAGGGGAGACAACCCAAGCTGTTGATCTCAAAGAGCCATGGAGAACTACTGTTTCAAGTGGTTCACCATAATCCAGTGGCTGGGCATTTGGGGCTTTGGAATGGAAAAAAAAAACACTTAACCATTTTGTAGTCCTATTGGCACGGCATTCACAGCAATGTTCAAAAATAGTGTGCAGCATTTTACAGATATCAGCTGTTGAATCTGCCAGCCACCCCAAAAGTGTCATTGCACTCTTTTTACCAATGCCAAAAGTGCAAACTGATACTTAATAATTCAAAACGTGAATAGATGAATGAAGTTATTTCATCTGTCTCCAATTCAGACAGGTTAACCCTGAACAGCTCACCAGACCATCGCAGGGCAACACACATAACCATTCACTCTCACATCCACACCTAGGGGCAATCTGGAACAGCTGGTTAGCCTAATGTGCATGTTATTGGACTGTGGGAGAAAAGTAGTCGCTGTGAAAGGAGTCTCGAACCCAGGACCTTCTTACTGTGGGCAGACATGCTACCCAATATGCCACCATGCCGCTCCAGAAAGTAACAGATGATTACAAAATAAAACAATGTTATAAATGCTGAAGTCATTTCAATTAGCGAACGGAGACCTTGAAACGTAAAATGTACAAGATGATCCAAAGGACGACAAGTGGGTTGAGGACGTGGACTATGATATAAGTTATATAGATAGATAGACTATGATATATATATTTATACTGCATATGTAAAATATTTATATCTAAAAATATAAAGAGCAGATTTGTTTAAAAAAATGTACAGATGACAAGGAAAGATAGGAGTGTATTGGATTTCCACTGCCTAGGACAAATTAAATAAAAAGGTCTGAAACAAAACACCATTCCAACAGTGTGGTTTGAGGTTGAATTTCAGAGTAACCACTGAATGATATTCTATTAGGTGAAATATGAACTATCACGTCATTTCCAACTCAGACATTAACCACAGGTCTTCTTTAGATTAACCCTGCAGTTTGAAGTGCCATTAGTGTCTATGCTGGGATAATGTGTCTCTTTTACAAGGATGTAGGAGACACAGAAGCTACTTCAGCCCTAAAGTGCACTTGACAAGACATACAGGAAATCTGAATTATTGTAAAAGAAAATGCAGTTACATACAATATTATCCACTGCTAACGTTAGCTAAGGTGGTATATTAACTGTTAGTAAACCAGCTCTTGATTTATGCATTAGTGACTATTTGTATTACAAATTTTCTAAAAGGTTTATTTACCAATATACACTCAATCACTCTCATTTGCCGAACCGCTTAATTCTTTCTCCTCTTTGGTGCACCAGCCATTCTGCAGAGTGACAATGGATCTGAGTTTACAGCCCAAGTGATCACAGAGTTGAGACTGTTACAACAGTCACAGATGCAAATAATACATTCTTGGGTTGCTTTTCCTGTAATGTTTTGGGTTATTATCCATTTGTACTGTGAAGTGTATTCCTGTCTATTTTGTAGCATTTGACTGAATCTGAGCACAAAGTATAACCATATACACTTCAGAATTCAAAATTCTTTGGCATTCTATCAACAAACATTTGATCAATAAATACCAGTGATACAGTTCCACTGGGAGCCATACATATCTATGTCCAACATGTTTGACTGATGATAGGGTAGGCTTTATATCATTAGCCCTTCCTCTCTTCTTCATACTATTTTCTTTTTATCATTCTGATACTAGTTAATCTTGGTTTCATCCACCTCAAGAACCTTCTTCCAAAAATTAGCAGGCTTTGTTGCAAAATCTGATCTGGCCTTCTGTTCTTGAGTGTTACCATTGGTTTGCATCTTGGCACAAACCCTCTGTATTTGCGTTCATGCAGTCTCTTCCCTGGAAACTTTGACAATCATAAGCGTACCTCCTGAAGAGTACTCTTGACTTGACTGGATGTTGTGAATGGGCTTATCTTTGCTATTAAATAACACAATCATCCATTTTAGTTGTCTTCCATAGTCTTCCAGGTCTTCAGAGTTCACCAGTGTATTCTTACTGTTTAGGAAGGTATCAAACTGTAGATTTGGTCACTCCTAAAGTTTCTGCAACCCCTCTGATAGGTGTGTTTATTTTTTAAGTCTTCAGTAATAAGAGTTCCCGAAACCAGCTGCCATAAATCAACATTTGGAATGAATTTTTTAGATATTTTATCTCCTTATTTTTTCATAAGATAATGAAAATTGCTTGCCAGTCCATTCATCCATTCAATCCTTATTAGTGTCGCGGGGAGGCTGGAGCCTATCTCAGCTAAATATGACGCAAAAGATCGGGTACACCCTGAACAGCTCACTAGGCCATTGCAGGGCCAAAACACATACAACCATTCACACTCACATCTATGTGAAATCTGAAACAGCCAATTAGCCTACTGAGCATGTTTTCTGGACTGTGGGAGGAAACCGGAGTACTTGGAGGAAACCCAAGCAAGCACAGGGAAAACATGCAAACTCCACAAAGAAATGCCCTGAGTCTGGGAATTGATCCCAGGACCTTCTTGCAGGGAGATAGACGTGCTAACCACTGCACCACCATGCTGCCCTGCTTTCCAGCCATTTGTCCAATTGCTTTTAAGCCTCTGGAGGGACATTTATATCTGTGGCATTGGCAAACGCCCTCATCCAGAGCAACTTACATTTTCATCTCATTAGTACAACCAAGCATTTGAGGGTAAAGGGTGTTGCTCAAGGACCCAACACTGGTACTGGGGCTTGAACCCCCAACCTTCTGATCAGTAACCCAAAGCCCTATTTAATGAGCCACCGGTGGACTGTGTATAAATTACAGCTGAAAGTCTACACTTCAGTTACATCTTGACTGTTTTGTTTTTGTTTTGTACAAAGACAAAATGATAAAAATGTACAATTTCTGCATTTATATAATGCACTATATATCTATCTTTCTTCAATAATCTCTGAAATGAAATGAGAAACTAACCATAAAGAAAAAAAAAACTTGTTTGTGAAAACTTGTTATTTAAGCTTCTAAGCTACCTAAGCTCGTGTGTATCTCCGAACATATGTTCTGTGGTGTCTATGTCCTGCTGACCCAGTGAGAATCGGGTATGTGACACCCATGGGGAAAGCAGAAGGACAGAGTATGGCTCAGCAGGTAGCATGAAATGGAGATACTGCCCCCTGCTGTGTGGATGACCTTCATAATGCATCAACGATCCATGGATGTGTCAGGTACGCTTGTGGAGTGAACACACTGCATTATGTTAGCTTTCCATTGCCTTACACTTTTTAATATCCAGAATTATTAAAACACAAAAAAAAAATGAAATAAAAATACACAGCAACTTTATGTGCTTTATGTGGTACAACCCCAGTTTTTTGTATTTTTATTAGTGATATGCTGCTTGTTTATTGGAGTGAACTACACATCACTGAATGCAGCTACAAGTGTCCTTTTCAAGTCTAATTACAGTGAAAGCCTGAAACAACTAACAGATGTGGGAAGGGCAAGGAAGAGAGGGAGATATAATATTGTGATACTGCATAAAGACAAATGTTAGGTAATCTCAGTACCAGGCATAAAAACATCCCATGGTGCTTCTGGCATTTACATATAATGGGGACCCTTTATGTAATATGTACCGTAGCACACAGCATAGATCAGAATTAGCTGGTATAAATGTGCAAGCAAAGTTAAGTGTCATGTCTTACAAGGATGAAATGAGGCTCAAAGTTCTTTCATTCATTTGCAAACTACTTAATCCTATTGGGGGCACGGGAAAGCTAAAGCCTATCTCAGTCGACGCTGGGCAAAGCCGGGTTACATCCTGAACAGGTTGCCAGTCCATCGCAGGGCCAACACACACAACCATTTATTCATTCATTCATTCATTTTTAAGCCACTTAATCCTATTTAGGGTTTTGGTGGGAGTCTGGCGCCCATCTCAGCCAACTCTGGGCATGGATACAACCTGAACAGTTCGCCAGACCATTGCAGGGCAACACACCTACAGCCATTCACACTCACTCTCACACGTAGGGGTGATTTGTAACCGCAAATTAGCCTACTGTGCATGGTTTTGGACTGTAGGAGGAAATCGGAGTGCCCGGAGGTAACCCACACAAGCACAGGGAGAACATGCAAACTCCACACAGAAATGCCCGAGCCCGGGAATCGAACCCAGGACCTTCTTGCTGTGAGGCAGACGTGATAATCACTGTGCCAACGTGTCACCTCACTCACAACCATTCACAGCTAATTAGCCTAATGTGCATGTCATTGAACTGTATGAGGAAACTGGAGTACCCAGAGGAAACTCACACAAAACACCCTCGTCAAGCCTGGGACTCAAAACCAGGATCTTCTTTCTGTGAGGCGGATATGCTACCCACTATGCCACAGTGTTGGTCAGCTCAAAGTTCTTTTTGCCTTATGTGGTTGTGGTCAGGATCATCACTTTATGGCAGGATCCTGCAGCACCGTGTCGGGGTTTATTTTGCAGTACTGATCGGCTCGTGGTACATTGGCTTGCATATTGCACAGCTACTAATAGAATAAAAATGCCTTAAAGACAATTGCAGTAATTGCTAATGTGCACTTTCAGCAAGCAACTACTGACGTATGATTTGTACTTATTTTTAATCAGTATTTATAAACATATTTCCTTCAAATCTGTTTCTAATTAAATACCTTTTTATTTTTTTTCTACAATGAAAATTCCCTGAACAATGAATTCAAATTAAGCTCTTATTCTCCATGGCTATATTTAGTAATATATATAATAGTAACATTTAATAAGTTCACCCAAAAGTGAGTTTTTTTCCAAATTGTATTTAAGTTCTATTTTTTAAAATAGATGCAAATCACAGCTTATAAGATATTTAATTGTTCTCAAAATTGGTAAAATCAAGGTATGCTTCAGATACTAGTCCTGAATCAAGTGCAGTAACATACCAATATTTTGTTTCTGTAAAATCATAATTTGCTGCTAAACAAGAAAACATTTCAAGAGGATAACATTAAAAATAAAAATAAAATTGTAGCAAATGTTTTAGCAAATTTAATCAAGTACAACAGCACCACTAGTGGACATCAGCAAAATTACATGAAGAACTGAGCCTGGGGCTGTTTTCTTTCTAGCCCAGACTATAAATTCAAATGTAGTCTGAAAGATATAGTCATGCCAGCTGATTATACAGAGTGAATCGTCCCCTTGATTTTGTATTCCATTTCTCTGATACATCTGTAACACGTCGTCAATAGTGATGGAGAAGGCACATGTGAAACAGACGTGGGTGTAATGAATATGTATGAAGTGGATTATTTATTCTATCATCCTTTTTGTCCAGAATGCCTCTGAAAGAAAAGATAAAGTAGTACACATTCTATAGAGTAATATGATGACAGAACTGTAAGTTTACTGTTTGTGTTTATTTGAACAAAAGCATTACAGTCGGTTGATCATATTTCATGCTTGCTGTTTGGAGTAAATAGGACATTAAGCAAGAACCAACAACCTTGCTGTCTTAATGAGTGTGTGCATAATGAAGCCTCATGTTATTCTTATTATGCCATCAATGAGAACTTAAATTGTAAGGCACTGCCCAATCAGAAATGTTTTATTGTTGAGCTGTTGGATATTAGATCTTAGCCCTCCTGTTTCATATCATTGACCTGCCATCCCTCCATCCTTGGTGCGGATACTTTTTCCTGGTCCTGGCTGTAGCATTAACAACCACTTTAAAATGATGCATGAATTGTTTAAACACACACGCACACACACACACACACACACACACACACACACACACACGGCCCAATCATTTACTAAGAATCACCAAAGACTCCCTTCAAAAAGAAAAAAAAAAAGCCAGGCAAATATATTAATATGTTTATTTTAAAAAGACTCTATAGAATGAATGTCTCTATGTCTCTTTTTTCCCCAAGATACTTTAGAAACACTGAGCAATATTGGCATGCAGGGTACGTGGTACGTTTCTTCATTTCAGGCTTTAGCTGCCACCAGCAAGAACAGAGCTGCTCAGACTTGCTCCTTTTCTTCAAAGGCAGCTCATGTAGCAGAGTGGGTGGGGTCAGCTGGGAAAAGGGAAAGGCTTCTCAGTGTTTTTACTGCAGTTGCAGCTCGCCACACAGACACCAGAGGGCACTAAACATAACAAACCACTCCTTTAAATAACATTTCAGTTCAGCAGAAGTCTTTTTGATCAGACTGAGTCGCTGATACTGTTTTATCAGGCGCAAGAAGAAAAGTCTAATGTGAGCTGTTCAGTAATATGAGGAAATACAGGATAAGATTTTGGGGGAAATAAATGGAGATAACAGCCAAAAAGTTACAAAATTACACTCATACACTGGAGTCAATCAATGTGTTGTTGTCTAATCATTTAATACATTTGTATTTACAATCAATAAATATTAACTGAAAAGGGTTTAAAGTTTAACCTTTACAGGTTCTACAATGTGTTCAAACCCTGCAGCACAAGGATGCGTAGATGTAAAACCTTTTCAAGAAGCTAAGAACTCATACCCACCCAAATAACCCTAAGGGAACATTTTTATCTTTTAGATTTAAGAATGGCGGCACAGTGGTGTAGTGGTTAGCACATCTGCCTCACGGCAAGAAGGTTCTGGATTCGAGTTCCGGGCTTGTCAAGGCATTTCTGTGTGGAGTTTGCATGTTCTCCCTGTGCTTGTATGGGTTTCCTCTGGGTATGCTAGTTTCCTCCAACAGTCCTAAGACATGCACATTAGGCTAATTAGCTGTTTCAAATTGCCCCTGACTGTGAATGGGAGTGTGAATGGTTATATGTGTGCTGGCCCTGTGATGCTCAGGTGAGCTGTTCATGGTGTACCCGGCCTTCATCCAGTATCAGCTGAGATAGGCTCCAGCCTTCCTGCGACAATAATAGTAGGATTTAGTGGTTCGGCAAAAGAAATGAGTATTAAATGTTGTGAAGACCTATGATGTAACACATAAACTCACCCAAAAAAATTATGCCAACATGCAGTAGGATGTAACACCATGCCATTACCTTTTGTACTTCCAGTATCTATATCTATTTCCTGCTTTAACAAGAAGTGGGTGTGGGCTAAAGTCAAAAAGTCTCTTCTTCTAGAAAATATCAGCTGTGCATTCTAAATGATATATCTCTATACTACATACACTTAAAGCAACCATTGACCAGATGACCATCTTGGCTGAGTGAATTTATGGATGAAGCAGTGCTCATCCACATGGCTCAGGTTATATAGAGAGATCAAGCTTGGTCAGACCCAGGAGTAAGACAGAAGCCTTTTCATTCGAAATAATCAGGTTAAGTCGCAGCTGCAAGAGAAGGCCCACACTGTCATGGTTTACGAGTCTTTCCATGCACGTGCATGTACGTGTTGAGCTGCCAGATGAATGTCTGCACAGCCCACTCTTTATATTCCTGCACACTATTAACATTCATTAGAGCCTGCCAGTGGAAGCGTGATGAGTGTTCAGATGGGATGGATGGATTCTCTGACCATGTTTATACAATGTATAATGACTGACCACACAGCTATCAGGGTAAGTGGTAAGTGGTTAGGGTGAATGTTAATGGGAATAGGGTTTAAAGGGGCCCATTCGCTTTCCAGGTATATTAAATAAGCATGAAGTACAGTGTTGGCTAGTGTAAATAAATAAAACGGAATCGGCTACAGTGTCTTTCTGAAAGCATTTGCTTTCTCCTGTACATGAGTGTCAATAACTCCTGCACCAAGTGCGATAATATTAGTAAACATCACCATCTTTTTTATTTCTCTTGATATTTCATGCCTTCTTCTGTTTCCTAACAGTTGCTCCAGTTATTGTTATTGTTGTTGTAAACAGATACAGAACCAAAACAAGATGTAAAACATGTCTTTTCCCCATTTGGCTAACCTTGGAATTTCTCGATAGCTTCCTCTAGATTGTACCAGCCATATACAGAGCACCACGCTCAATAAAGTACAACACCAGGTCTTTATAAACACAAACCACACACTCTAAACAGTAGGTTTTTTCACATTGTATATTTGTCATAATACTTAGCGAAGCGGGTACTGGGCACCTTTAAAGCTTCCTCAGAAAACATTCCCTAGCAATCTACTCCCGTATCGATATGTTTAATCTGTCTTTTAGCTTACCTTGCAAGTGTGGGCAATGTGCAGAAGCTAATGTCTCTTAACTGATTGCTAATAAGAACAGCTTATCAACTGTAGCGTATGATGACATCGTATAAGGGGGGGGGGGGATTCCCCATTCTGCAATCTCCGATGCTGCTTGAGGTGCCTGATAGCATGAGGCGTGCTTCCCACCATTACAGTACTGGAGCATTCCTCTATTATGCAACAAATGAAAGTGAACGCAGGGATTCCACTCGGATCACAGATGGCAAATCGTGGAATCACACGGCAGAGAGGAGCAGGCGTCGCTTTCATCCGCGCCGCCTGTCACTTTGCTCGAGGGATCGTCCCTTTGTAGAGACATGCCACCAATTGCTAGTGAAGTAGCATGCCAGCAGCGTGTAGGGAGGTTGGGGGTGGTTGTTCCAACAAACAGCATGGCATATGGTTCCTTGCATTTTTGGCGATTACAAGTGACAAGTTAACAGAGCAGTCGACAGTGGGTGCACACGCAAGGGAGGGGTGGTAAGGCAGGAAGGAAGGGAGGGTGCTTTGCTAACTGCTCTCATTTGTTCATGCCCTGAGGCACTACTGTAGTCCTTTATGTAGATGAATTAGTAACAGGGTTTTCTTTTTAGTCATGATGTATATATACATGAGAATAATGGTGGGCACTGAGCAGCACTGCAGCTTGTAATGCAATGTCAACTGTTGCCTTGGGGCAATAAAGCTTGTTTCTTTTACAGAATTACAATCAGAAGATAAAAAAAAATGCTGCCAGGACGGCCTCCTTCTACTACTGCTAATTGCTGTCACCCTATGGGACTCTCATTCACCCCCAGAGAGTCGTCTCCTCGGTTTGGATCTCTGGTAAACAAAGCTAGGCTTATTAAGGACTTAAACTCATTTCCATTAGTTATCATCAGTAGGCAAAACTAAACACATAAGTCGCAGGTAAGGAGGGGTTGAACTGGAGGTGGATCATGTAACATTTTCTAAATTTGCTGGGAATAATTGGTAAGGATGGCTGTGTGCACTGATATGCATCACTTCCTGTATATGTATGTTGAAAGTTGGCGTGGATGGCACAGCAGGCCACACTGTCAACTCACAGCTCCTGAGTTCAGATTACTGTCTGTATGAAGTTTTACATCCCAAAGCGTTCATGAGTTTTTTTTTATGTTCTCCGTTTTTTTCCACAAGACTTTATGTTCTCTGTTTTTTCCTAAAACTATGGTGGAAAGTGAACTGATGTCACTGTGTGTATGCAATTTTAACTTTAATAACTTTGCATCTGCAGGGCATGTTAGCACGGCCCGCACTAGGGTATTTCTGTGTGGACTTTGCATGTTCTCGCCATGCTTAAATTAGTTTTCTTCAGGTACTTCTTTCCTCCCTCCATTATGCTTACTGGCTGTTGGATGTAAGTGTAAATCGTTGTGTGTGTGTGTGGCAAGCTGTTTAGGGTGTACCCTGCCTTCGCCCAGTGTCAGCTGAGATAGGCATCAGCCTTCCTATGACCCTAGTGGGATTGCTTAAAACAACAAATATATTGGTAAATCCAACCAATATGAATGGTTCCAATGTACCCAACCAAGACAATAGGTGCCTCAAACAACTGCCATTGCTTGCTTTGTCAATTACAGAGAAGCATTCACTATATCTACACCACATTGCCACCATATATAGTAAGACGTTTAGTCATATAACTTGCCTACGATTGGCTTTTCCAAAGGGGTGTGTGTAGGTCAATATATGTTCCTACCTGGAAAGTCCAGCTATAATGTCTAGTTAGTGTCTGTACATGGAGACCAATTGGTTATAAAGTATACAAGCAACTATTTCAACAATGTTTCCTCTGACTGCAGTCTGAGCTAACATTGAACGATATTTTTCCCAATCTAGTGACAACCAATATTTCTGACAACTGAAATATCGATTATTAAACCAATATTCTGATATCCAGTTACACTGTTTGAATTTTTAACCAATCTGTTTTAGCACTGTTTGAAAAACTGAACCTTAGCTATGCTAGCCTGTAATGTTAAAATAAAAGTATGAATATAAATTATTGTGTTTATGGTGTGTTTTTAAGGTAATTTTAATTAAAACAAACAAACAAACAAACAAACAAACAAAAAACAAATTTGGGGACCCCATACATATACAAAGAATTAGCAAACTGTTTAAGCTTTTAAATAAGATTTCCTCACAAGGACTGTGAATAAAATTTTTTAAGTAATTTAAATATTATCTCATGTTTTTTTTTTTTTTAACAAAAGGTTTCTATATCAGATATGCAACAGGCTAGCATATGCATAAAGTGTAAAATATATATAAAGGCATTTTAAAGCTTGTTTCTGGGCCTTCTAAGTAAAACAGTTGTTTCAGGACCATGGTCAGAGACATTGCCTACTATGATACATATCTCCTCTCCGCAGAAACACGCTGACTGCGTCCCAGTGGCCTACTCCTTACAAATGACGGCAATGTTTGTATTTACATGCCTCTCACCACAGACAGTGAAAGACATGGCTGGGATACTCGGATCAGTAAGCCAGCACCCTACCACCAGGCCACAATATGAAAACATATTGTTTTTACCTCAAATTTTACACGTTATAAATGTTAAATATTATATTTCTATAATGTGATAATTTTGCATGACAGGATAATCTGAATTTATATTGTGATAACATGGAATGTTTGACGTTATAATAATAAACTTTTTAAGTTGCAGTGTGATACTGATCTTCCTTTATCAATATGCAGGTTTGCTACTGAATCCTCTTACTAGTATTCTATTCTGATTATTTAAGAGCTTCCTTAAACATGTTAATAAATTAGTTTTTACAAATGCAGGGAAATTACAGGAGTTCACAAAAAGTGTAAAAATTGTCGTAGCAGTCTTTTTGTAACATTTTTTGAACCTATGTGCACTGTAGCCTCAGATTCCTGTACACAATCTGATGAAGTCCTCTGTTTGTGTAGCTTATCAACTTCAAGGTTTAACGTGCTGTGCATTCTGAGATGCTTTTATGCTCTCCATAGTTGTAAAGAGTGATTATCTGAGTTACTGTAGATGCATTTTCAGCTCAAAATCATCTGAACCATTCATTTCAGACTTCTCTCATTAACACAGAGTTTTTACTTACGGAACTGCTGCTCAATGGGTGTTTTTGTTTGCTGCAACATTTTGTGTAAAATTTCGATTTTGAAAATCCAAGGAGGTCAGCAGTTTCTAAAATACTCAAAGCAGCTGGCACCAACAACGATGCCTTAGTTCAAGTCACTAAGATCACTTTTCTCCCGTTCAGATGTCTGGCATCAATATTAACTATAGCACTTGACCTCTGTTTAAATATTTTAATGCAATGTTGTCGAATGATTGGCTGATTAAATAAGTGGAATAAAAATACCTATATCTATAAATGCGCTGATGTACTACAGTGATAAAACACCAGATTTGTCCCAGATTTTTTTTCTAACCATCACACTAAAGACCATGTGTACTTCACAAAACAACATAAAAACAGATAAGATCAAATGTGGTTATAAAGCTTCTCTCTCCTATAAATTAGCCACTATTGTTTCTCCAGAGGGTGAAGCTTTTGTATGGAGAAATGTGTGTAAGAGATGGCTATTGTAATTTCTGCACAGCATGCTTGCTATACTGATTGCTGACACACTCTACCAAGCGTTCGGGATAATGGGGGCTATTTTTAGCATTTCTAATATAAAAGGAGAGAGAGAGAGAGAGAGAGAGAGAGAGACTCATTCACAATCATGCCTACAATACGGAAGTACTAAGGGAGGAATGAAATGTTATGGGCAGCCAAGCAACTAATAGGCTTGAACCCGGGCACTCTTCTTAATATAACCACTCGTTAGATCCTAATTAGGCATTAAAAAAGCTGCTGTTCACCAATGCAAATTAGGGTGGAAAAGATATATTATTGTCAAAAGAGCAAGAGACTTGGCTAATAGGAATCACTGTCAGCAGTGGATAAATGTAGATTAAAAAAAAATGTAAATAAATATGAATTAATTTGTTCAATTTACTGATTCCAAATAAATTGTTTACATTTTTCATCTAATTGGCAACCTGTTATCAGATATATTAAATCCTAACCACATGTATGAGCATGCAAAGAGCAGAACCCTGTGTCAAATTTATCATATCAATAAGATGTCCTGTCTTAGCAGAAAGCGTTGCGGATTCTCAGTGTATTCTCAGTGAGTTATGTCTGCAGTCACTTCATTTGTCTTAAATGAGTCTTAAATGATGTCTCTTTATGCACAACATCCTTCAAATATCCTGTTTTACAAAAGATGGTGAGCAGATTCTGACTCAGTTTACTACTGAATGTTAGCTGGCGGGCAGTGGTTAGCCCTGTCACCTCACAGCGGGAATGTGGATTAAAATCAGGTGTTTTTCCAGGGCTTTTCTGTGCTTGTGAGGGTTTCCTAAAGGTACTCCAGTTTCCTCCCACAGTTCTAAGGCATACCATTTAGGTCAACTGCCAAACCACTTAATCCTACTAGGGTCGTGGGGAGGCTGGAGCCTATCCCAGCCTACTCTGGGTGAAGGCAAAATACACCCTGAACAGCTCGGCGTTCATCAGAAGGCCTCATCAGAAGTTCATCAGACACACTCACATTTGGGGCTAATTTGGAACAGCCAATTAGTCTTATGTGCATGTCATTGGACTGTAGAAAGAAACTGAAATACCTGGAGGAAACCCTGGCAAGCACAGGGAGAACATGTAAACTCCACACAGAAACACTTTTGCGGAGCCCAGGACTTGAACCTAGGACCTTGCTGTAAGGTGGACCTGCTAACCAAGATTACACTGTGCTGCCAGTTTTAGCAAGTTAGCTACTGGGATAATGGCATGGATGGGGCAGTGTTCTGAAAAATGACCAGTAGCATATACTTTATATCTCATAAACATTTGTAAACTGCAACAAATTGGAGTCTTACATATCATATCTAAAAAGCTGGCCCAAGAGCTAACAATCAGACATTTCAGTGTAATTGACTTAAACATGACTTTGGTTTCAGTGCCATTAATTCACTATAAATTTGTACAAAAAATGAATGAAAAATAAAATAAAATATAAATGGTGTTCAACGAGATGCTGTTCTAGGACCATTGATTTTCCTTTTGTTTTTTATACTTATTGGTATATATTGTACATTTTTTTTCTTAACAATGGTGCATCAAGACTATTCTCTTTGTTTCTTTTCTCTCAGAGTATATGGGTTCAGATCTCTGCCAAGCTGCTTTGTAACTGCATGTTATGAAATAATAGGTAATAAAAACTATATTATATGTAATTAATACAGGTACATTATTTTTACTAGGCCTGAAAATGAGTAGTTAAGTGATTAACACAGTGCTGGGCTACACACTCCTTTCTGTCAGTGTTTATACTCAGGCACAATTGCAAATGAGATGGAACCATGATTTTAAAGGCTGTATTAGGTCTCTGGATTTCACTGTCCAGTTGCCACAACATCAGGTGCTTTCTCTCTCTCTCTCTCTCTCTCTCTCTCTCTCTCTCTCTCTCTCTCACTCTCTCTCTAAAAAGCAGAATGTTCTGGTATTCATTACCTTTTTTTTTATTGGTTCTGTTCATTTTCATATCTCCATATCCTATCTGGATTAGCATGTACCAGTGGCTGCAGTCTGGATGAGACTGGGCTCACCACAAGAGTGGCAGCCTGCATCTTTTTAATGGGCCAATCATGTAACCTGATAAAGGGCAATCCATCTGCACTCCCCCAGTCAACCCTGACATGGTTTCCAAGGAAACAGCACCCACGGGAAAGGGCGGTAGACCTTGAGGGGGGATATCGTCCTACCATGCTGCCTGAAACTCATAAGCTGAGGAAAGAAAAGGTGATGAGCAAAGAGAAGTAGTGACGCAAATACCAGCGACTGTCTAAAGGGTTAAACCTGATCAGACATGACAAATACCTTTTGTTACTAAGTGCTCGTGCGAAAGCAGGTCCAGCCTAACAGTGCACGTAATATTGGCATTGTTTTAGACATTTCATTTAGATTCTGCTCAGTCCAATTTATTTCACATGTAAAGGAAGCCATAATATAACAATAGGAAACATCAGTGTTGAACTAAGGTCAAAATAAGAAACTAAAATGACTAAATATTAGCATGCTACCTAAAAAAAAGACAATTTAAATCTGTTATATTTTATTTTATACTGTTTTAAACTTAAAGCCGAGAATAAATGCATAGTAAACATCTGTAATTCTGTAAATATTCTGTTTTCCTCAAACAGTTTACTAATCAGACCAGAAATGAGGTGTAACAAAAAAAAAATTCATGAAAGTCTGTGAAAAATCTCAACATTATATGATTATCGTACATTCTTTGCATCGACCATTACCATGAAACCTAATTCATCATCCTTCCACTAGGTGGCGGCAGCTTCTTTCAAGTAAACAGCTAGTCATTCATGACTCAAGAAAGATTGCATGCTAGCTTGTCGCTGTTAAGCATTGTCAGAAAATGCAAGTGAATAAAGGAAAAGAGGACAAATGCCTATACCAATCGTTTTGCCATGCAGATTTTATGATTGCCCTTTTAGAATAGATGTTCATGACTCTCGATCACCTTTAAATTTAGTTATATGGCCCTATGTGAAAATGAGTTTGACACCCCTGCTCTAAACCAACTGACCAACTGACCCGTCAGTTGCTGTTGCTACTTCAGACAAACGAGCCAAGAGTTTTAAAGCAATGGGGCAAATGCAACAAATATAAATACAGCAGCCAGGACATATTTTATGGTATATAACGCTAATGATTACTTAACAGGAATTACATCCATTAATAGCTAAATGATCATGTTAGCCAGTCAGCTCTCTTGTCTTTGCTAACTTTAGCTAACAATAACTTTTGAAACATTTTCATTATTTATTATTAGTTCAAGCATGAGAGATGTCCGAGATGTTTGTGTGAGTTCTGCATGTTTAGTAATGGCTATTGACCTCTACTTTGGGGCAGGTTTTAGAAATAGGCTGATTACACATATGCATTCTAGATTAAAAACTGTGGCCAGCTTTTTCACACAATTATTGCCTCTTCAAGGATGTAGTCAGTCTGCTAAAATACTTTGCTGGTTCACAACTGGTCGATCGTCCTGCAGTTCCCAAACCTGATATAGGTAGCATTTAATAAAACCACCATGTTGATTGTTTTGCACTTAACAAGTTTCCCTGATTAAGATTGGATCAAGTTATCTGTTCAATACAATAGCCTTCAGTTGCCAGGGTAGTCTAGAGGTTTGCTTCAGTAAACCCTCAGCTTGGTAACTATAGTTTAAGAATATTACCAGGCTGTGTTCTTTTGCCAGCCTGATGGGCACAGCAAGGCTGGAGATAATAACTGTTATTGAAGTTACACAAGGTCTTAGCTACTGCTGTCTGTATGGAAGTCTAGTCAGTAGATGCAGGTCAGGATGACCTCATACAAAGATTGTCTGTGTTTCTTTATTTCATTCATTCACATTATTGTGTTGGACAGGAGCAGCAGTATGGACATACTAAACAGATTTAGGCGGCACATTGGCGCAGTGGTTAACACGTTCGCCTCACAGCAAGAAGGTCCCGGGTTCGATTCCCAGGCTCGGGGCGTTTCAGTGTGGAATTTGCATGTTCTTCCCATGCTTGTGTGGGTTTCTTCCAGGTACTCCGGTTTCCTTCCACAGTCTAAAAACATGTACATTAGGCTAACTGGCGGTTCCAATTTGCCCTAATGGTCTGGGTTGTACAGGGTGTACCTTGTTTTCGACCAGAGTCGGCTGGGATGGGCGACAGCCTCTCCACAACTCTAATTATGATTAAGTGGCTTAGAAAATTAAGGAATGGATAGACAGATTTAGCAGGGTTGCTAACATACATGCTCACAATTAACACAAGTTACAAGGATTCCTACAAAGGTTCAGTTCTCCATATACAGACATGCAAATACCTTTTAGACACGTACTCATACATATAAATAAAACCATAATGGTTGCATAGCGTGTATCAAACTTTTTCATTAGTAAATGCTGGTTATTTTGTCTGTTTTAATATTTTTAAAGGAAGTCCATATACATTTTTGTCAGACTTGACAAACCAGACTTTGTCAGGTTCAACTTTCACCTTTTAAGCCCTGGTATAAATATCACATCTTCTTACTGTTCTCTATACATTTCTTTTGGACCTAGAAGGAAGAATTTGTCCATTTTATCCTTTGTGATCATTTCTTTTATTCTCGTATCTTGAAAAACTGAACAAAAAAAATTTTTTGTCACCCTTTGTGCTTAGAATAAAGCAAAGGAATATTTCTAGAAATTACTTGGTGCTTGTAATTGTTACAAGATATTACGGGATATGAACTTGACAAAATGACAAAATGGACTCAAGAGCCTTGTGTAGTTTAATCAAAACGTGTGTATTCCTTTGAAGAAGAGAAATCTGGAGACTGTTTAGGGAAACTTTACATGCTCATTGCTGTCAAGTTACAGTGTGCACTGTACACACTCTATATGTTAATTTGGGTATTTTCAGATGCACTTAGCAGGAAGGTAATCGCAAAATCAACACTGTGGCTGCACACGATATAATTTATTATTCACTACTGCAATACTGACGACAGTTACAAATCACATATTTATTGTGTAACTTTTTTTTTTTTTTTAGCATTCCCAGCTAATTATAATTTTTTTTTACAGTTACAGTGTTAACTTTTGTCTTTTGTAAGTTAATAGTCTGTCTTAATATGATACTGCCAATGTAATAATTAATCATTGGGTACTAATAAAAATTATAGAAAAAAAATACTACAATGTATCTTTCTATGTTGTTTTGCACCTTTAACAGACACAGTATATTTTTCGGGAATAATAATATTAAAGTATTCCTATTTTTTCCCCTTTTTTGGGTTGACAATTTACTGTTACATTTTTGGGGCAACTGTCAAACCTCACAATGAAAAGATTCAGGGTTCGAATTTCAGCCAAGGAGAGCATGGCAGAGTTTACCTGGTTTCACTGTGCTTGTGTGTGTTTCCTCCATGTGCTCCAGTTTTCTCCTACAGTCCAATGACCTACCCATTAGGTCTACTGACCTGTAAATTGCCCATAGGCATGAATCTAACAAGCATGCTTGTTTGTGTGTCTGTGTTAGCCTTTCAATGGACTAGCGACCTGTTCAAGGTGTGCCCCGCCTCTCACCTGAAGTCATCTGGGATTGGTTCCCAGACCCTGACAGAAGAGCTGGAATGATAATAGATGGATGGATTGATGGATGTTAACTTTATTATTATTATCATTATTATTATTATCATTATTATTATTATTATTTTGCACTTGAGGTTGTGTGTAGTTTCTAGCCCAGAACACTAGCCAAATGTTACAAGAGGTGAACAGTAGCAGAAAGGTCCATATTGTTGTTCTATTGCTGTCCTCAATTTACAGGATACTGCAGTGCATAACCACAGTCTCTCTCACACTTACACACACAGACACGTATGCACACAGACCAAGGACAAGCCGCATACACACATAGATGCAGACTTCACAGCCTGCAATGATGGCAGTTTATCAAGGAGAATAAATGCATCACATTGAGTCATTTTTTTTTCCAGTACCCAACCAACACATGGAATACAATGAACTTCACAGGTATTATCTCGTAATTTCCATTATATAATATTTTTTGTCAAATCACCTGTCAGTTGCTGGAAAGAAAACGATATTATTATTATAATTTTTTTTAGAGATGAGGAAAAGCAATAGAAACACTCCATGGTACATACACCAGCAATAAAAAAAAAAGGGGGGGGGGTGTGTTAGAAAACTGTTTTATGGGTCCACGGCAGCAGGAACAACAATAGCTGTTGTGGCGAGTGCCCTTTTTTCTGCAGTAGTCCTTCTCACAGAGCCTAGCAACAGACCTGCCTCCCCTTTAAAAATAGGATGGGCCTCACTGAGACCGTCTCAATGCTGAGGTTACACCAGACACACTTCTCTTCATTGATTATGCACCGCGGCTCTGGAGACATCCGCTTACAAGACATCCCTTTTTCGAGTCTACCTACACACTTCACGTTTACCTTTCTTCTTCTTCTCCTCCATTCGCTTTTAAAAATCTGGTACATTTTTTTTCTCTTAACCACATTAATGTTTTAACACCCTCCACTCTAGAATTGTCTTCATCGCTCCATCATTGAAGAAATGAAATGGTAATGTTGGGTAACACTGGACTATATAAAAGGGGAAGAAAAGAAATAGAGATAGATAGAGGGCTTTACCTCAAGCACGAAAATAGAAAAACACTACGATTAAATAATAAAGCATGAGAGCAGCATTTACTAAATGTAAAAACGAATTGGATCAGAGAGAATCAGGGTAAGACTGTGCACTCATCCCTCCTATCCTCGCTAAGATTCAGTCACAGCCTGGACTCCATTTGCAGTTGGGTGCTGCCTTTTGGCTCCTCGTCCAATAGGAGCTTCAGGCATGTTACTCCCCCTGAAACGTCACTAATGACACCAGTAAGGCCGTATTGATCAACAGCTCAAGCCAGACACACCTAAATCAACACGATCTTTCTTAAGGAAATAATTCTAAATACAGACAGGTATTTTAAATTGTTGTTTTTTTTTCCTCTGTGTGTGTCTATCCTTATTATGAGAAAAATAAATATCTGAAGAAAAGCGCTTTTGATCAAAATGCTTTATATTATTCTCTGAGCACACACACTCACACACACGCACACAAACATGCACACACGAACACACACTTAAATTTCAGTGATATTTTCTAAGAGCTCAGATTATGGATTAGCCTGGATTATGCAAAGGACCCTGCACATGCATGCTTATCGCTTTCATTTCTTTGTCCTCCCAATGATATTTGTGCAAAAAACCCACTGCACCATATCTTTGCTCACAGCTGGCAAGTGTAACTAAAGGATTATGCAAGCTGCTTCCACAAGCAAATAGATTTCTCCCACTTCAGAAGAATTGCTAGTTATGCACCCCTCTATCTGTCTGCCGGGCATTCACAAAAGATGGTTCAGAAAATTCAGCTTGGCTTGTTTCAGAGGTAAAGAAGGTAAGGGATGAGTTGGGGTGTGTGCGTGCATGTGTGTGTGTGTGTGTGTGTGTGTGTGTGTGTGTGTGTGTGTGGGAAGTGTTTTAAAATGGTGCTCTGCTTGAGTAAGGTAAACTCCTTAAATGGCTGAATATTGGCTTGCAAATTTTTTGGTCAGTCATTTAAGTGCTATCACAGGAGCTGTATATTGACAATACACATTCCCTTTAATTGCACCTAACGAAACCAAATGCATTGGAAATTAAATGCGATGAATAATTTAAAGCAGTCTAATCCTATCCAGTATGTTTCCTTAATGTTTGGTTCATGACATCATCCTATTACTCAGTCCAAAATACTATAACTGGCGTTTTGAAGAAATGCGACATCTCACATATGAGACTCATTCAAACAGGACTTCCTAATGAAGTGTGATTAATCTGATTGACATTAGTTAACGTCAGCGGTACAGTCAGTGGTATGGTATCTCCCCCATGTGTAGAGCATAGGCACTTCAGTAAATATTGTACCTGTAGTCAAGAGGCAACAGTATGGTTTCCCTTCAATGTATACATTCTATTCTATAAGGTATGTTGTTATGGACAATAGTAGTGTTTCTTTGTGATGTGAATATTAGTGATTTGGATCTAGTGAGTGGGGATAAAATTTGTGGTATTTATGGTATGAAATATGACGTGTAATCACACAAAATTTATTGGTGTTCTTTCTCCCCCATGTAAACAAATAAGGTGTCGAACATAGACATTAAAGAGTAAATTGTGTTACCTGTAATGTAAAACCTTACACCTTATTCACAGGGGCAGAGGCGTGGATTCTCACTCAGTCACTTACTCATTTGCCAGACCGCTTAATATTATCAGGGTTGGGGGCAGGCTGGAGCCTATCTCAGCCGGAGTACACCCTGAACACCTTGCCAGACCATCGCAGGGCTAACATAAACGCACACAACCATTCACATTCCCACCTAGGAGCAATTTGGAGCAGCTTCTTAGCTTAATCTGAATGTTTTTGGGCTGTGGGTGGAAACCAGAGTACCCAGAGGAAACCCAAGCAAGCACAGAGAGAACATGCAGACTCCACACACAAAAAAGGCCCTGTCAGGCACAGGACTCGAACCCAGGACCTTCCTGCGGTGAGGCGGCCATGCTAACCATCCATGGTATGGATTCTCGTGTGACAATTAAAGGCAGTGGCATGGTTTCTCTTCTAGTTTAGGGTGTAGAGGTTTAATGTAAAATGCTACCTTTAAGCAAATCAGGAGCAACAGTATGCTTTTTCTTGTGACTTAAATAGGGAATATGATGTAGGTATGATCTGCAGTCAGAGCAGAGTCAGCAGTATGGTTGCTTTGCTACATTAGAGAGTTAAGCCTAGGTCTTACATAGTCGGAATGACTTCACTCTAGGCTTTTTTAGCCTTCTGAGGGTCAACCAGTGTTAGTTAAAATTTGTTGTTTTGATTTCTATTATTTCTTATTTCTTTTATGCGTTTTACAACAAATTCTCACAGGTAGTAATCAGAAAGACTGAAGGCTACACTTTAATTGGCCTGCGCAGATAACCTTTTTAAAACCGGGACCGGCTCCAGCATCCCCCACGACCTTGATGGAAAAGCAGTATAAATAATAGATAGCTAAAATAAAAGTAAGCCTGCGATGGCATGGCGAGCTGTCTAGGGTGTACTCTGCCCTCGCCCAGAGTCGGCTGAGATGGGCGCCAGCCTCCCTGTGACCCTAATCAGGATTAAGCGGTTCAGAAAATAGATGAATGAATCAAATTAAAGTAAATGTGTTACCTGTAGGCTCACATGGGCAGCACTATTTACCTTTTATATAAACATTAGTGTTTAGGGTGTAAGATGGTTAAAATGTTATTACATTAAATGCAGCCGTATGGTTTCTCGCTCATGTACAGTAGCATTAGGTTCAAGGTATATAGTTTAGGGATGTATTGTAGGTGTTATCTATAATTCAAGCAGGACATGCTTTTTCTCCAGTCAGTTCATATATTAGGGATGTAGGATGTTTGTTATTGTTATTAACTTTGCCAGGTCATATTAGCAGCATTACGCAAAACGTTCGAAGTGGATTTTTATCAAATTTCTACCAGAGGCTTGGCTTTGGAAAAGGACGACTCAAGTAGATTTTGGAGATGATCCGGATCAAATTCTGGATCCAGAAATTTTTTAAAGAATCCTTTAACATTATGAGATATAATTTTTTTGGAAGTGTGGTATTACAGCAGGCCCAGTAGGGGGTGCTGTGAACATTGGTTGTTACAGTATTTAGAATCTTTGTTCATATAAGATTATGTCTTGGTAAAAACACAAACTAGACTTGAATTCTAGTGTTTATATGTTCATTACATATGGCAGTTTCCTTCTCATTATGCATAATTATAGAAATATATATTAAAAATAAGAATCATACTTTGAAGACCATGTTAAATATTTGGATGTTCTTTATTCATTCATTCATTCATTCATTCATTCATTTTCTGAACCGCTTAATCCTAATTAGGGTCGCAGGGAGGCTGGTGCCCATCTCAGCCGACTCTGGACGAGGGCAGAGTACACCCTGAACAGCTCGCCAGGCCATTGCAGGGCAGAAACACCCTGACGGCTATTCAGCCTACTCTTGACAAAAATCAGCAATGGTTGTTCTTTATTTTTATTGATTCATTCATTCATTTTCTAAGCCACCTAATCCTATTTAGGGTCCCGGGGAGGCTGGCGCCCATCTCAGCTGAGTTTGGGCAAAGAGGGGTACACCCTGGACAGCTTGCCAGACCATTGCAGGGCCAACACACATACAACCACTCACACTCATGCCTATGGGCGATTTGGAACAGCTAATAGGCCCACTGTGCATGTTTTTGGACTATAGGAGGAAACCAGAGGACATGGAAGAAACCCATATATATTTATATGAGGAATACAATGGCAGGCGGCATGGTGGCACAGTGGCTCAGTGGTTGGTACGTTTGCCTCTCAGCAAAAAAGGCCTGGGTTTGATTCTTGGGTTGAGGCGTTTCTGTGGGGAGTTTGCATGTTCTCTGCATACTTGTGCGGGTTTCTTTCAGGTACTCTGGTTTATTCCTACAAGTTTTCAATTTACTCACAAGATTGGGGTTGCAGGGGTCATTCATGATGTCTCAATGGGGTCGTTTGCCAAATTATCGAAGCACCACAGTTTTAAGACAAACGGAGCGTTTACAGATGTGGTTCACACCCACGCAGTGCACCAGAAGTTAAAATAAGCTGGAGGCTCTCTACTTAGGTGGCATTTTTGGGTGCTACCAAGATCACTACATACACCCTACACTACAGTGCCACTTAATATGTGTCCAACACTGTACAATGGTGCCCTCTGTGTACAACCACACCAAACCACTGTTCTATGGCAGTTTTGAAATGGTTCCTCCTCAGTAGGAAGATTTTCTAATGAAATACATTTTTTGCTTTGTGACAAACAAAAGTTTGTATTTAAAAGCCAGAAGTCATTCTCTGCTTAAAATAGTTAGCATACAACGGTATTTAGCATACCATGTGTTTTGTTCCATGTTTTGTTATTTACTGAATTCTGAGAAATTTACAAAGATTAAGATAAAAGAGTTTTAATTAATTTTATTTATAAAGCACTTTTACAACAACAGCAGTAGACCAAAGTGCTGTACAGTTTAACTCGCTCATTCAACCAGTCATTTGCTGAACCGATTAATCCTACTTCTAGGGTGGCGGGGAGGCTGGATCTCACTGGACGAACATGGGGTACACCCTGAACAGCTTGCCAGACTATCGCAGTGCAACACACACAACCATTCACACTCACATTCTCATCTCGGGGCAAACTGGAACAGCCAGTTAGCCTAATGTGCATATAAATTGCTGCCGCTGTACAGTCGCAATCTTCATCTTCATCTTCTTCCGCTTTTTCCGGGGTCGGGTCACGGGGGCAGCAGCCTAAGCAGTGCGGTCCAGACGTCCATCTACCCAGCCACTTCCTCCAGCTATTCTGGGGGGACGCCAAGGCGTTCCTAGACCAGCCGAGAGACATAGTCCTTCCAGCGTGTTCTGGGTCATCCTCTGGGTCTCTTCCCAGTTGGACATACCCGAAACACCACACCAAGGAAGCGTTCGGGAGGCATTCCAATCAGATGCCCGAACCACCTCAACTGGCTCCTCTCAACGCGGAGGAGCAGCGGTTCTACTCCGGAACAGTCACAAATGTAAAATCCTATTAAACACAGCAACTAAAGAAAAAAAAAACAGATTTATAAGCCAGAGAATAAAAAAAAAAAAAGTTCTAAGATGTAATTTTAAAACAGGCTATGTTGGGTCAGTTTGAATCGTGACCAGAGGCAACTCAATTTGGGCACGATAACTGCAAAAGCTCGATCACAGCAATGCTTTAGCCTGGATTTATAAACAACCAAAAGACACTGGTCAGTGACCTTAATGAGAAATATGGCTGCAACAGGTTTGAAATATAAGTTGGTAGTGGTCCAATTAATGATTCGTAGGTAAAAAAAAAAAAAAAAAAAACAAAGGAATGCCCCATGCCAACAATGCAAAGTGCTCCATGATGGATAAGACAGTAAAGCTATTTTTACCCACATCTTTATCCCCAATTTGGATACCTGCCAATTCCCACTCCCCAGCCAAATATCCCCTGTGTTCTAACAGCTACCAACCAAGGAGGATGAAAGCTTACATGTACTTTCTGCAAGACATGTGATTCCAGCCAAAAAAGTCTTTTTGAGCTGCTGATCAAGCTGTATCACGGGGCAGCATAACACCACCGAAGGTATCTGTTATCCGCCATTTTTGGTGTACATTCTGAGGCTGATATACGCCAGATACTCATATGGTCATCATTTGACTTAGGTTCTAATGATATCAAGAGCTCTGTGTCTGGTGATAATTCATCTGTCATAGGAGGGTGGAATAAACAAAAACTGGGTGTTGGTGCTCATGTAGTGAGTCCCTGATATAGAACGTAACAATTAATAGATTCGGAACACGACGTGCAGGGAATCTGAGGCCACATTGCTGAACACCGAAAAACCATACACTAGCCAGAGGACTATTTGATTTGAAAAGAGCTTCTTCAAGAGACTGGCTTATTGCTGAGCTGGTACACGCTCAGGACAAGCTGCCTGCCACATTTCCACTTAATTACTCCAGAAGGAAAACGGGAGTCCCTGCTCTCCCACCCTCCCTGCTCTCTCTCTCTCTCTCTCTCTCTCTCTCTCTCTCTCTCTTTCTCTCTCTCTCTCTCTCTCTCTCTCTCTCTGGCTCTAGCTATTCTGTTTATTGTCAAGTTTTTTCCTGAAGCAGCTAGATTTACCGCAGGACAAACCTGATGTTGTTTTTAATGACAGCCATACTCCAGCTGAGAATAACTTAAATATAGGAGAAAAATATGAGGCCTGATTAAAAATACTATGTACTACAACCCGTGAAGGTTATATGAACTGTTTTTAACATCTCACATGAGGTAGCTTTTGCATATTCTTTCAAATTTGCTGTGAGATAAGTGATAAGTGCAGATGGTATAAGTAACAAGGCCTGTTTAGTGGTGTGAAATCAGTGCCTTACTAACATTACTATATGGTATCAGCACTGTGTCCTAATTTGTTTCTTAGAGAAACAGGCAACTATTTCATCTTTCTTCGAAGGTCTGGGGGAAAAAACACTGACATAAACACAGCAAAAAGGTTTGAGATGGATGAACGTCCAAAAAGGACTTTTTAAAATCTATTTATTTATTTTTATCTTAATATGTTTTCCTGAAACACACCAAATACCAGAGTATTATATGTGATGGCAGTTATGAATTCTGTTGTAAGAACTTTAATGTCACTCTCTCACCATCTCCCAATTTTAAGTAAAGTGCTCCATCACTGGGAAATCTTTTGATTGGCTGATAAAGTTTCCATATAAGTGTTGAAATTAATAATGACTGACAGTTACTTTAACCTTATGATATCATACATATAAAAATGATTAATAAAGAATTGTAAAAAGATTTTTTTGTAGTTCACAAATACAAAAAGTACTCACCACAAATTAAAAACAAATTTTATAAGATTCGGTTTTTATATCCTAGAATTTGGTTTAATCTTTAGTAAATAATATCTTCTAAAGAAATTAAAGCTTTATAGCATATTTGTATAAACACTATTAACTGCTTTATACTGTTTTATAACTGTCTTATACTGTTATACAGTGTGATGCTGGAGAGCAAGAGGATGCACTTGCAGATAAAACAGTTAATGCAAGCAACCCTGAATGTAAAAAAAAAGGGACCAAATGAAAATGGAAAAGTCAATCCTTAAACAGGCACAAGTGGAAAACAAATTCTAAAAAAAAAAATTATTATTTTATTTAAGATCCAAGTAAAACGTTCTCATTATTTTTTTATATATATCTTGTATATTTTGGATTTAATGAGTTGTATCCCCCATTGCCTTATTAAGGTAATAAACAGAGCTAACATCTGTAGTCTCCTGGTGCACATTGCCTGTTTAAGGGTTAAATTTACAGGCAAACAGGTGTGTCAAAGGCAAATTCAAAATTATAACTTATCGGTAAACAGGCAACGCTAAGTTCATACATAATAGCAGCCACAGCTTGTAAGGGGCAACGCTAAAGCAAAGTCGAGAACACAGAAACAAGGTTAAATCACAAACACATAGACTATCAACCTGAAGTTCGAATCTGGGTTGATGCCACAGCCATCCGTGACCAGGAGTCCATGGGAGCTAATTGGCCAAACTCTCACGAGAGGGAGGGATGGCATACGCTCACTTCCCTGTCACTCACAGCAATCACCAGCCAATCATGGGCGTCTGTGAGCCCATTCGTACAAGGGGGCAGATATCAATTTCCCTCTGAGTGTGTTAGACCGCCCCCCAAATACGCATGTGCAGCAGTTTAAAAAAAGGCGGGCGGTGGGCATTGCATGTCATTGAGGGGGCATGTGCATGTTTACGTAACACTTGATGGGTGGGAATTGAATACGACTAAAATTAGGGGGGGTTGCATATGGTGCATATGAAGGACAGATATAATCATGAGTGCATGAGACATTAATGTGTCATGTTTGCAAGAGTAGCTGGGTAGCCAACTGTGTGACACTGTATGTCTGAGGAGTTCTGTTTATCATTCATATCATTCTGCTGTGATTGCTTGAATCATTTTAGTTCAATGATAACAACCGATAATGAATGTTAATTTTTTTTTTGTTTGTTTATTTATTATACTTGTAGCTACAGCAGTTTTAGTTTTTCAGATACAGTAAGCTCATAGGTATCCCTACGCTTTCTCTGCAAAGTACGGTGAGTTATTATTAGAATCCATTCCAGGCATTTTTGTGTTCATTTAAAAAATATATTCTTACCGTGCACTCCATGTTTTCCATGATAAAAACTAAAAATAGAAAATGAAAATGAAATACGTAAAATATGTTTTTAATTTTATCTGGTTTTATTAATTTTCATTGGGTGCTTTTTTTATATTATAGTTGTTTTTTTATTACTATTATAAAAACCTGACTGCAAAGAAAATTCTTTTCCTCTATCCAATACAAACCAATCTAACAGAGAAAAACCTTCACATACCTATTATTTGCAGCACGTTGAATATCAACACTCTGGCACAAGCATACTAACTTTTCAAGAGTAGGATTCATGCTTTTCACAAAACATGATTAGATATATTGAGCTCCTGATACATCTCTAAATCTTCTCTCTAAAGCACAGGTGCATGTGGGCCAAATCTGGCCAGCTAACTCATTTTAATATGGCCTCAAGCGCTTTCAAAGACTATGATTATCGTACATTCTTTGCATGAACCATTACCATGAAACCTAATTCATCATCCTTCCACTAGGTGGCAGCAGCCCATTTCAAGTAAACAGCTAGTCATTCATGACTCAAGAAAGATTGCACGCTAACTTGTCGCTGTAAAGTGTGGTCCGAAAACGCAAGTAAACAAAGGAAAAGAAGGCAAATATCTACAACGAATCATTTTGCAATACAGATTTCATGGTTGCCCTTTTGGAATAGATGTTCTGTGATTATTTGGTCCTTGATCACCTTTAAAATTAGTTTTGTCATATGAATGAAGCAGAGCTACAACAGAAGAGACATTGGTTCCGATCAAGTAGATTTGAAAGTTGCTTTGTTGCGTTCATAGATTAAATATGTTGTATATCGGTTGTGGGTATATGGGTCAGGTCCGTAAGTCAAATCATTCATTCATTCATTTTCTGAACCGCTTATTCCTAATTAGGGTCGCAGGGAGGCTGGCGCCCATCTCAGACAACTCCGGGCGAGGATAGAGTACACCCTGGACAGCTCGCCAGGCCATCGCAGGGCGTAAGTCAAATCAGACGATGATAATACGAAAGTGATACGATTGTTACAATACATACAAGATATAAAAATCTCTGTATGATATTCCTGTGATACTCTGGCCCGAAAAGTGTATGAAATTTGTTTGCTCATCATAACACGGCTATGGGCATCGTACAACAGACCTAGAGACCAGATGTCAAGAATTACCTACAAGACATTTTTGAACGCATTCAAAACTCCAGGGTTCAAACGCACATTTTCTGTCACATAACAAAGTTCTCAGTGCTCAGTATGCTTACAAAAGTGCTGAAATTATTGAATTCATATCACTTTTATTCAAATTCACCATAGTTTAATTCACGGTAGTGGTGGTTAGCTTAGTTAAAATCTGTTGGTGCAGGATGCAAAACCTAAAACCGTCATGAAAAATTCTGGCTAAATTTTACTCACTGGTATTCTAGAGTAAGTGACGGAGTTTGTAAGGAATATGCCTTTATAGCATAAAACAAAATGGAGCCAGTACAGAGCATCCCCGTATCCCCCGACCTTCACAGGACGATTGGGGAGGGGGGGGATTGTTGAAAGGCCTCAGGGGAAAGCGAGTGTCAAGAGAAAAGTAAAAGAGAGAGTGAGGAGAGGTAATAAGGTCATCGAGGTTGATGACTAATGTTGTGTATGAAAGAGATGGAAGGTCATTTCAGACAGGCTACAGTTATTGCAGTGTGGTTATGAAAACACAAACGGACCTGAATGTTAATGTGTGACTTGTGTACCATTTGGCAACAGGACATTTTTTGTAAGATTGGGTACAATGTGGTTCAGTATGGGTGTTTAAGTCATTTTTAAAGGAAAAAAATAAACATGGAAAATTGAGTAGTTTTGCATTTCCTATATCGATAAGACCACTCTTCACTCAGTGGAATTTTCCACTGATTTTGTTACTGTTTTTTTTACAGTATGTGGTAACCCATTTTTCTCCCCTAATTTATTTGTTGCCAATTCCCACCCATCAAGTTTTGTCTCCCTATTATGCGATGACCACCAACCAGGGAGGCCCATGAGCAAACACATGCCCTCTCCGTAACATGTGATGCTGACACCTGCATCCTTATGTACTGCTGGCATGTATATTCGGGTGGACTATCACCTCGTCAATGAGACACTTTTATGTGGTCCACATGCATCCACCACCATGCTTTCTGAGATATACAGTTTGACTGTTAAAATGCTTGGAGCAATATTGAAAAGAAAAATGCTTAAGGACTTTATTAACACGTTATATGAATCCTGGATTCATATTGCATTTTAAATACCTTTATAAGGTTTTGTTTTACATATATTATCATATTGTTATGCTGCTGATTACAAAGTACAAATGGTGTTAAATTAAATCCAGAGCACCCTACAATATGAGTGTCGCATGATTGGTCTATACTGTATGAGTTAAGAATGGAAGAGTCGGCCATATGTAACACATTATTTTGCAGAGTTTTATTCTTAAAGGATTTATCAGTGCTTTTAAAGGCTAATATCAGTAATTATAAACTTTTTCACCTGTGTTAAAGTGTACCTGTGGTGAAATAGTGTTAATAGCTATATAAAGTCATCACATATAACATTAGCGGTTCCTTCCGGCAACATCAGTCCTTGTCCCTTTTCAAAGTGCACGCGTTTTGACTCTAGGCATGCTTAGAGACATGTTGCCTTTCTGATTGGCTGGTCCAGCCTGGTAGTGACACAAATTTGTTGGATTGGCTGGACTACGTCACTGACCCATGCACCAGAACACTATTAGTGCTGAGCCACACAAACTAAACCAACTGATAACAGGAAAGCCAAACTGGCAAAGCTTCATTTCAAAAAACTTTCAACTTCAAAATTTTCAACTTCAACATTTCAACTTCAAAAAAATCATTTTGGAATTACCGCCATCTCTGGCAGCATTCTCGTCCTCAGAGTCACTAGAATGTGACGTCTCACTGTCTCCACAAGAGACGTCAACCCCCCTTCTTGAGTGAACTTGATGGATTCTTGATGATCTTGAGGGAACTTGGTGGATTCGTAATGATCATGCTGATTATTATGATGCATTACAATTTGGCGCCAATCAGGATAGAAGCTAGGGATTGTAGCAGAGCGTAGTAGAGCTTAACAGACTTTAACAGAGCGTAACAGATCTTGATGCGCCATTGTAGGAGATCATGATGAAGTTGGAAACACAATTCCTTCAAGCTTCATCTCTTGGACCCTGCCTCCTTTTTATACCACAGGCATGCTCCAAGCGTGCTCATTAATTGTGGAGCTCCACACTTTTTGAATCGTGGAAATTGCAGACATTGTGCTCCAGTGTAAACCTAGGGTTAGCTAGCTGCACTATGCACTATGATCTTTAGCAGCTTCCAGAAAAGCATTTAGCATTCTCTTGAAAACAAAATGTATACAGGAAATATCTTAAGGGATAAAAAGTTTATAAAGCCCCTCCAAGTACTGGCTGCTCATCAGAAAGCTCTTGTTCGTCACAGGAAGGGAAAAGAGGCAAAAGCTACCAAAACCCCCACAGATATGGATGAAGATGCCTCGTTCAGAAGCAGACAGATTGGAGGTAACACCCCAGCTGAAATTAATGTTAAAATGTGCTCCTGAAATGAGTTTAAAAAGGACACCATTTTAAAATACTATATAATAAACTACTTATTACCTCGTTTGCTCGGTCTGTGCTGAGAAATCCCTTGACTCAGTGTGTACTAAAGACCTTGGGCTAAGATTTCTCTGTACAGACCTCGCACTTGGTTAATATGTAGTTTACATGCACCTTCACCTGAAACTTGTACAAGTTGGTTGCAAACAGTGTTATCGATTGCATTGAATATCAATATCTGGTTCAGGTTACATGCTGTGTGAAGTGAACAGGTGTAACTGAATATGAATACATTATTCAGATCGAAGAGTCTTGTAAACAGATACGAAAACAGATACAAATAGGAGGTGCACTATTAATTTCATTTTCTAAGTTTATCAGAAAGGTCCTCAGGGCATCAGATTAAGCCTAGATGTGCATCAGGGCTCTTATCTGACAAATAACAACAAGGGAAAAAGTGGGAAATTTTCCCAAATGAAGCTCAAATATAAATGAGAAATGAAACCTGGAACAGCCAGTGAACCTAATGTGCATGTCTTTGGACTTTGGATACCGGAGTACCACGAGGAAAACCACACAAGCATGGGGAGGACATACAAACTCCTCAGTAATGCTGAGGCCAGAAATCGAACCCAGGAACTTCTTGCTGTGAGGCAGGCATGCTAACCACTATGCCACCGTGCCGCCCTCCAAGTAAATAGTAATATTAATTGTAGTAGACCATTACCTGGGTCAGTTCTAGCTTTTCGTACCACTGAACAGAACTCATGCCTAGAACCTTTCCCTGATTGAGCCTATTTTGCACCACATGCTTTCAAGGTAAGATCAGAGGCTGCTTTTGATCGTTCACCAGAAGCGCCCGTGCATTTTTATTAATTTATTTCTGTTTCATTCCATGTTTGAAACAACATATGGAGAGATTCTACCCTGGCCCAAAACACCTGTCACTTACCCTTTCCATTTACAGAGGGGAGCAGGGCTAACCCCAGCGCAGAGGTAAACATGAGCCCAAAATTTACGGGAGTTTATAAACCAAAATTAATTGGCTGTTCTAGCCATAATTAGCTCCTGCCACACTTATTGCTAATCTGACGGTTGGAGCGCAGCCATGTTGGGCTCTGGATTGTGTCCAGTGCACCGGTGGGGTATAATCCATAAGCCAGGAAAGTCCTGCTTTGACATGAACTGCCAAACAGCAACATTCCGTAAACCCATCAGTGTTTATTAAAGATTAACTCCGAGTACCTGGTGGCCTCCACATGTCGTTCTGTAATCATTTTCATCCTAATTGCCAACAGACATATTGTTCTTATATAGCAGCTCAACATAATGCAGGAACCTTAAATGTAGCTCGTTTTTATTTGTATTTTTTTTATGTGATTGATGTTAAAATAATCCATTATAGTTAAAAATATAAACCGCAAAAATGATATGGACCAAGCATGGTTCCTTAAGGTATACCACACTTTCTGTCTATTGTTCTCTCACTCTCTCTTTATTTCTTTGTATTCCCAATTCTATTTTTTATTACCAATGATGCACAAAGGCAGTACTGGTTTTTTTTTTTGGACTTTTTACTTCTTTCCTTTTACACATCTCTTTTTCAATCACTTTTTCAATGAGTATCAATCACTCATTTGCCAAACAGCTTTAACTTAGCAGGAAGGCTGGACCCTCTCTCAGCTGACACTGCGCGAAGGTGGGGTAAACCCTGCACAGCTCACCAGACCATCGCAGGACAACACACATGCAACCATTCACACTAACATGCACACCTAGGGTCAATTTAGAATTTAAATCTAAATCTAAAATCAGCAAGTTAGCATAATGCGCATGTCTTTGGACTGTGTGAGGAAACCAGGGTGCATGATGGAAACCCACGCAAGCATGGGAAGAACATGCAAACTCCACACAGAGCATGTGACATGAACCCTGGACCTTCTTGCTGTGAGGCGAACCTGCTAACCACTATAACACTGTGATGTCTTTTTCTAAATTAAGAAAAATGAATAAATAGGTTATAATTATTGGTATAGACTGACTCTGTTTAATGTTTTTGGTGTGAGAAAGTCATTATGATAACCCTTATTACACTCATTCACTGTCATTCGCTGAACTGCTTAATCCTAGTAGAGTCGCGGGGAAACTGGTGCTTATCTCATCCGACAATGGATGACGGTGGAATTATAGGAATTTATTTTTATTTATTTTAAATACTATTTGGGGGGCAGTGGTGGCCCGGTGGTAGGGTGCTGGATTACTGATCCCAAGGTCGGGGGTTCAAGCCCCACTGTCAACCGGGTTGTCACTGCTGTGTGTACCCCCCCCCAGTGCAGCTAACTGGGTTATCAAATGCCGGCCATGTCTCTCACTGTCTATGGCGAGAGGCATGTAAAAGAACCATTGCTGATTTTCGTCAAGAGTAGGCTGCATAGCCGTCAGCGTGTTTCTGCCCTGCGATGGCCTGGTGAGCTGTTCAGGGTGTACTCTGCCCTTACCCAGAGTCGGCTGAGATGGGCACCAGCCTCCCTGCGACCCTGATTAGGATTAAGCGGTGCAGAAAATGAATGAATGAATGAATACTACTTGCTGAGGTTAATAAATGTATAACATTTTATCAGGGCAAAATGTGTGTGTGTGTGTGTGTGTGTATATATATATATATATATATTGTTTAGTGAATATCTGACTCTTGACTGGTGGTTGCAGCGGCACTGTTTATGGGGAGATCACAGTTTCTCCTTCAGCCCTGACCTAATTTACTTCCAAGCCTGCCAGCACAGGGAGGCATAGAGGTTGGGAGAAGAACAACTGAGCGAGAGATAGATAGAGAGAGAGAGAGAGAGAGAGAGAGAGAAACACTGGTGCCTGTATGGTGCAGTCTATGGTGTGTCTTATTTACAGCAGAAATATTCTGACCTCACACGCTCACTCGACACAGCATCCAGTTGCTGCGTGCCGCCTTGTCTGCCGTTTGTGTGTGTGCGTGTGTGTCACTCTTCCCTGAGCAAGGAGCAATAAAGAGCTTATTTCTGTGGCTTCTCTCTCTCTCTCTTCCTCTTGTTTTCTCTTCAAGGTTGTGCTGACTTTGGTTTGCAAGTGCACAAATCTACTGTCTCTCGCACAGTGATGAAAACATTTGTTAGGACTTTTCACTCCTATTTCCTGTAGCAAACTACACTGGCAGTACCTATGTTCGATGTTTCATATCCAGTATTTTTGTGGCCAAATGCCAAAGCTGGGGTTGTGCAATGGGCTGTGTAACAGCTGAGCCTGCCTGCAGACAGCATCAGTTAAAATAATGAGCATTGAAGGGAGGGTTGCTGGAGCACAGACCAGACCAGATATTACCACGACTGAACAGTAATAGGGGAGCATGGTGGTGTGATGGCTAGCACGTCCACATCACAGCGAGAAGGTCCTGGGTTCGGGGATCGGCTAGGGCATTTTCTGTGTGCAGTTTGCATGTTTGATTTTGATTTTGGTATACTTTATTAATCCCCCAAGGGAATTTATTGCCTCTGCATTTAACCCATCTAAAGTGAGCAGTTAGGGGTTAGGTGCCTTGCTCAAAGGCACTTCAGCCATGAATGTGGAGTAAGGGAAGGTGCAGCTCACTCCCCTACCACTACACATTTTCCCTACTCATTTTCCTGTTCAGGAATCAAACCAGCGGAAAGTCGCTTCTCTAACCGTTAGACTACGGCTGCCCCACAACTCTGACCTGTCTGTGCTTGAGTGGGTTTCCTCCATGCACAGCTCCAGTTTCCGCCGAGAGTCCAAAGACATGCACATTAGGCTAATTGGCTGTTTCAAATTGCCCTAGGTGTGACTGGTGGTGTGAATGGCTCTGTGTGTGTTGGCAATGCAACTTGCAAGATGTTCAGGGTGTACCCCACCTTTGCTCAGTGTTGACTGTGATAGGCTCCAGCCACCCCGTGACCCATTGCCGTGTCAATTCGTCAAATTAATGAATTGTAAGTCCACTTATTATTTAATGATTAATCATCGAATAAATGAGATCATTTAAAGTGTTTAGTTGGCTCTTTTGTCTTTTTTTCCTTTTTTCAAGCATTGTTTGTCAGTCTGCTAATCAAACTAGGTAAGGTTCCATTGTATTCCATTTTTAATCTAATGTGTCTAACCCAGTAGCTAGTCTCTGGTCTGATGAGCTGCCTGTAGTAACATTATTTTCATAAATGCATGTGATTAGATAAACTGCAATAGAGAACTGCTTCAGAGAGTGAGATGGTTCATATTTACTAATCACTGCATATAACCATTTTTTTTGTACATTTCGGTATTTGGTTTGATCCACTGATATTCCTTACTGGGTTCATGTACGGACTACATTACACCACTCCTGACCCGGATCATCCAACCATAAGACAGAAGAATTAATATAAAGAAATATTTAATGAGCATGGGCTTTCGTTTTCATAACCAAGAGATCACAAGTACATGCCATGCTGACTATGTTCCATGGTTTCTTCTCCATTATATTCAACTATAATATTAAAGAAATTACATATAAATTATTAATTTTAAATACATTTTAAGGAAAATTAAGGCTGGGGTGTTAGTGATAATTTTTTTATTGAATATATAAAAAACGAATGCTAGGTGGATGTCGCTGAACATTCCCTGAGATGGGACATTTGGAGGAATATTAATTTTAGTGACATCCACCAAGCCTGAGATGTATAATTGTTATAACATATACTACATGGGCACCTAAGCAAAAAAGCACAGTAAAATAAAATTTTTACTGTTTATTTTTATTTATTTTTTAGCAGAATTCATGAGGGCATCCTCCCAGCACAAGCAGGGGAAGAGCAAAGCCCAAGAGCTGGGTAACGGCACCTCTTTAAATCCTTTACAGAGTTGTCGTAGGATTATTAAGAAACACAATGAAAAGCAAACCAAAACAAGATTTTTGTAGTTTATATTTACATATTTTGAAACACGACACTGAGACAGGACAGTGAGCTTTGAAATTTGAATAAGCTAATAGCCCTGTGTAGATACCGATATCTGGTCTGGACTGTTCAGTCTACTTGTTTAAATAGGAGACTAAACATCGCTCTGTAAAGGTGGATTAGTATATACTACAAGAAACACAAGAATAATGAAGTAAACCGGGATTTTTTTTTGTTTGTGTTTTTAAAAATGTAACCATGAAACTAATGCGGGTCAGGTGAACTCTGCACAATGAGTCGGTGTAACAGTTCAACAGCTGTGCAGCTAACCACGTTCATTCTATTCAGACTACTCATTCAGAAATGAAAGTAAAGCAATCCACCCTCAAGGTGTTTTAGAATATAGTACTGAAAACACACACAAAAAAAACCCCTAAAACTGGATTTTGGTGAGTTATTTCTATTTTTAAAGTGTGGTAATAATGTTGCCACTGGCTCCATGTGACTGTGAGTGTCGATCATTTTAATTTAAGCATCATGCAGTCAAAATAATGTATTTTAATCCTGAGATAGGAAACCAATCAGATAGCACCATTCCCATGCAGTATGTACTAATAAACACTATCCATTCAAAACAGTGCAGCTAACTGGGTTATAAAATGCTGGTCATGTCTCTCACTGTCTAACCATTTCTGATTTTCATCAATAGTAGATGTGGGAAAGAAATTATATATCTTATTGTAAGAACTTAGATAAGGGCTCAATTTAGAAATTATATATCTTATTGTAAGAACTTAGATAAGGGCTCAATTTAGCAGTAAAATAAGTAACTCAGCTTCAGATAGCATTAAAAGCTTAAATA
>JAQMYF010000008.1:23740720-23752827 GCA_030014195.1 Neosilurus mollespiculum
CTGAGATGGGCGCCAGCCTCCCCGCGACCCTAATTAGGATTAAGCGGTTCAGAAAATGAATGAATGAATGAATATTTGTGAAAAGTCATCACTTGGTCCATGGAATCTGGCCTATTTCCACATTACTGGACGCAAATCTGTTCTGCTCTAATGTGTAGTTCAACCAGAAGAGGAAATTTGCAGAATAGTTGAAATATTTCCCCAGCTGCTAATTGTTTAGCTTGTCAATTGTTCAAAAGGCACTCAGCAGAGATGTTACAGTGTCGCCATCAGAGCTTTCCTCTCAGCTTGGCAGTAAACGACTCGCCAGTGACATCTGGCAGCACTTTCCCTGGGGACGGAGCATTTTAGCACTTCATAAATTTCTAACAAGGTTTCAAATTGCAGCGGTTTCCATCCATTTTTCCCCCTCAGCCGCCTTCACTCATAAAGTAATATACACTGAAGTGCACGCACGTGGGTGAATATAGAGAATACAGAGACACACATGAGAGTAATACACACTAAAACAACTTATGACTGCTGGCAATGGGAATACACTCACTTTAACAAACATGTTTTATAATGACTCGCTCACTCTTTATGTTCTAATGCAAAAATTTTCTTCTTATGCACCATAAATTCACCTAACCAGGGCAAAATTGTTTCTCTTGACATAAAAAATTCGACGAGGTTGTTGAATTCAGAAGCCTTTACAGATTTATTTTCAACTCCAACGTCAAAAGAAAAGCTTTTTATGGAGGGCAACAGAGCTCTACATAACAAAAGAATATCAAGATGCTAGCAGAATTTTCTAACACGTATATATTAAAAAATAATTGATGAATATGCACGCAAAACATACTGCCAAAAATATACACATAAGCAATATTTTATTAGCAATTAATTAATATTCATAAGCGCTATACAAATAAAATTGAATTGAATTGAATTCAGCTTGCATGAAAATCACTGAATATCACAAAGTAAATAAATTATAAATACTGTTACTGTTACTGGGAGGCGCGGTGGCATAGTGGTTAGCATGTTCGTCTCACAGCAAGAAGGTCCTGCGTTCAATTTCCGGGCTCAGACGTTTCCATGTTGGGGTTGTATGTTCTCCTCATATTTTCGTGGGTTTCCTCCGAGTACTCCGGTTTCCCTCCACAGTCCAAAAACATGCACATCAGGCCAATAGGCTGTTTCAAATTGCCCCTAGGTGTGGATGTGAGTGTGAATGGTTTTGTGTGTGTGTGTGTGTGTGTGTGTGTGTGTGTGTGTTGGCCCTGCAATGGTCTGTCAAGCTGTTCGGGGTGTACCCCGCCTACACACAGTGTCCGCGTTTTTTGTGTTCGAAGCTGCTTTTCTGCTTACCGTGACTGTTAAGAGTGGCTATGTGAGTTAATACAGCCGTCCTGACACGTAAAACCCGTCCAAGTCTAGCTTTTATAGACCAGTATGGAGGAACTAGAATCTACATTACTCCCATCATGAAATCGCATGCTCCCGTTCAGTGATGCAAAAGCGCGACATTTGGATCAACAGGGAGAATTAAGTGAAGTGTTACCACTTTGTCCTATTTAGGGTCACGGGGAGGCTGGCGCCCATCTCAGCCGACTTTGGGCGAGGGCAGAGTACACCCTGGACAGCTCGCCAGGCCATCGCAGGGCAGAAACACGCTGACGACACGCAGCGTACTCTTGACGAAAATCAGGAATGTTTTTTTTACATTTGTCTCACCACAGACAGTGAGAGACATGGCCGGCCTTTGATAACCCAGTTACCTGGGGAAGTTCCAAGTTTCAAGTTTCAATTGCATTTGCATCAATTAAGTGCATTTATGCTGGGATTTCAGGAGTATATTAGCTTTTTTTCTTGCTGGTTCAACCCAAATGGCATAAAAGAAAGTAGACTTATGTTTTAACACAGAAATGACTGTATTATATTAAAAACGTCAAAGATTTTTACATTAAGCATGTTTTGGGTTCAGAGCACTGAGCTTTATATACAACTCTGCGCTTCAGAAAGAGAAATAAACGCTAAAGCTTTGAATGTGGAAGGCTAAATACGTGTACTTATTCGGTATACACCAAAAAATGTAATTGTATCTTTCGTCATTTGTACCTTTCACTGCTTTGATTCATGAGCGGTTAGCAGGAAGGTAACGATGAAACTTTTGTCTTGGTATAAAAGCTAACTTTGTGAAAGCAATTTTTCAATGAGGATGGCACAGTGGTGTTGCAGTTAGCACATCCGCATCACATCAAGAAGGTCCTGGGTTCGACTCCTGGGCTGAGGCGTTTCTGAGTGGAGTTTGCATATTCTCCCCCTGCTTGCGTTGGTTTCCTCCGGGTTCTCTGGTTTCCTCCCACAGTCCAAACACATGCACAGTAGGCTAAATGGCTGTTCCAAATTGCCCCTAGGTGTGAGTGGTTGTGCCTGTGTGACCCTATAATGATCTGGCGAGCTGTTCAGGGTGTACCCTGTCTTCACCCACAGTCGGCTGAGATAGAGTCCAGTCTCATCACAACCCTAGAATTAAGCGGTTCAGCAAATGAATGAGGAATTAAGCAACTGCTTATGTAAAAATGGATAGAGGCCTAAACGCTGCATCACCTTTTTTTCAAACGAGGTCAAAAGAGAAAATATCTACTTAATGGTGGCTCACAACATATTACTGAACTACATCAACAGAAACAGTCCAATGGTGCTTATGATCTCTCTTTAAAGCATTAAGCATGTCTCAACCCATCACTTTGCTGCTGCACCCTGAGGAAAAATTTATAATTGGCATCATTTTTCATGTGCTGAATCATAAAGACACTAAACTGACACTATTCAATAATGCATCGTCTGCATTCATAATTAAATAAGATTTCCCACCTATTTTTCAGTTCAACTCAGCAATAAAATCATTGTTTTTTACAATATTAAGATTATCAATGGATAGGTAAGTATGATAAGTCTGTTGCGTGTCTACACCTCATCAGGCCGGAGCTTATCCGGGTTTCTGTAGCGTGAAGCAACTAGGAGTTCAACTCTCTGGATGGATCGCTAGTCTATCGCGGATTACCTTCCCAGTATTTTTTATCAATACCCATTTATACTGCTGGGAAGACAGAGGTACACTTGTGGTACACAGAGGTACACCTTGCTTAGGGGTCTTAGCACAGAGGGGTCTAACTGAGATTTGATATCAATGGATAGCTTTTCCATAATTTTGGGCTAAAGAAATAAAAATAAGATCATTACAACAATTGATTTGAATGGTTAATCTTTTTACCTTTATTACAGCTAAGTTTTTCTGATTAATTTCCTTCCAGAGAGCAAAGAAGCAAGCTATCACCTTGTGATCATGACCTTGAGTTTAGCCTATATGTGTAAATTCCTTTCGTTCTATTTTTGTTTATACCAGACAGGTGAAGTCTGTCAAAGCTAGTCGAGAACTCATTACAAAAGGTCATCAAAAGAGTCCATAGCATGTCCTGAGCAGCTCGCCAGTCCATTGCTGGGTCATTGCAGCCTAAAGTGCATGTCTTTGGACTGTTCGAGTAAACCGGAGTACCCATAAGAAACCTATGCAAACATTGGGAGAACATGCAAACTCCACACAAAAATGCCCCGAACTCAGGACCTTCTTGCTGTGAGATGAAAGTGCTAACCACTACGCCACTGTGCCATCCACTTCCTTTACCCTTTGTGCTAATCTTTCTTCACTGGAGTACCTGTAGAAAACCTATGCAAGCAGGGGAAGAACATGCAAACTCTACACAAAAATGCCCAAGCCCAAGACTTAAACCCAGGGCCTTCTTGCTGTGAGGCAGAAGTGTTAACCTCTACATCACTATGCTGTCCACTTCCTTTACCTTTTGTGCTAATACTTCTTTATGGCAATGAACTGAACAGTCTATTTAGTTTATTAAGGCTATTTCATAGTTATTATTTAGTCCCAGTGTTTTTAATGCAAAACCAGGTGACCAGGTTTTGTCTGGTTTCAAACTTGCTCTTATGACTGTTCACACATCCACCAAACATCCTGATATGGAAATGTACAAAGTTCCTGGCCCTGCAGGGGGTCTAAATAACTTGTATATACTTTGAAAACACCCCAGGTAGTGAAACCAAAGGAAAGGTCCCTAAACTGCTTTGTCACTTTATCAGGTCATAACATCAGTGCACCTGATGCATGAGAGTTCTTTAATGAGGTACATCATGGGGCAGCCCATTTACTTACTTGCTCATCGAAACCAATCAATTTCATTAGGTGGAGATCAGGCTTTAGCTTTGCTAAAGCAGTCTTAATTTTAGTCTGAAGTACAGTTGCTGCTGATGCCAGGCCAGCAGGATGGTCAAATGGCAGGCTATCAATATGTGTGCCAGAGAGGACTCAATACTCAAGTTCAGAGAAGCAGAAGAAGACACCAAGATTACATCAGAGTCTCTTTTTTGAGAGGCGGATGTAGTAATCACCTCTGAATTCTGTTTGTAGCCACTGATTCACAGCACAAGATTTGTTAATCACAAAACTGAATAGCTGTTCCACAATGGTGTGGCTATAACTGCTACTACATAAGTTCTGCATCATTGCAAACTTATCTCATAGTGTAAACTTGACAGGAACAACAAAAAAAGAGTTTATTACCTAGAAAAACAGTGGATGGGGTCCTTTACTTAAGGTAAAGTTTCACATTCACTTCTTCAACTCATAGCTTAGATGTCATTCATTCATTTTCTAAGCCACTTTATCCTATATAGGATCGCGGGGAAGCTGGCTACCCATCTCAGACAACTTTGGGCAAAGGTGGGGTACACCCTAAACAGCTCGCCAGGCCATTGCAGGGCCAACACACATACAACCATTCACACTCACTTTCATACCTAAGGGCAATTTGGAGCTCCCAGTCAGCCTACTGTGCATGTTTTTGGACTGAGGGAAGAAACAGGACTACCCGGAGGAAACCCACGCCAGCACAGAGAGAACATTGAAACTCCACACAGAAACATAAGGAGGAATAGAAGGAAGAAGCAGGAACTTTACCATTTCTTTTTTACACTACAAATGTTTGCCCAGGTGGGCATTGCTTGGCAATTGTGCTTATAATTTTTAATTCTTCATCTGCACTGTTAAAATACTTTAATAATATTGGTGTGGTGTGGCGTGATGAGGTGGAGGACCAGTACACATTCTGAAAAAATATCGACCCTTCAGCTCAAGTGTAATATTATACAGAAATCAAAATGCTGTTCACTGTACTGATGGTAAAAGAGAGCAAGATTTGTTTATGACTGGCAGCCTGCCTGTCCCTATCACTTCAACCTCAAAGGGAATATTTTGCCATTGTTTATGTCCAGAATTCTAAATGTGGAACATTAGTTCAATAAATGAGAAATAGTTACAAAGTAGGCACAACATTTTGTTCACAGAGGTTATGCAGAGCTAATGCCACTTTGGCAGAAATAATGAAGACATCACATATTTATGAAACTAAAACTTGTAGAACAAAATCATATAAGAAGCAAAGTTAAAAAAAATTATAAAAATGTCTATCAACCTAGATTAACACAAGCCATACATCAATCTTTTGAGGAAATACTACCAAGTTCTCTGCACCCAAGTTCAAATCTACGTACTATTTGAAATATATGGCACATCATGGAGAGGGGAATCAGAAAACAGTGACTATGGGCGGTTGAGAAGATGAAGTTTTGTTTTATCAAGCAAGAATGGATCAAGCGGTTAGTCAATGCTTTACCCATTCATGAATTTTGGAGACAAGATGACCAGGAATTCAGGCTTGAATAAACTGCATAATTTTGAATGGGTCTTGCAGTACTGAACCCTGGGGGATTCAAGTGTAGCATGTCAGGAGGGCACCAAGTGACTCTTCCCCTTTCACCAAGATTTTCTTTTGGGAATTTCCTGCAGGATTAGAAGTAATGAGTCCCTAAAACAAGTTTTCCACCAAGTAAAAGTAACCTGCAACCTAATCTTGCAATCTCCCACCAGTACTTTTCAATTAATAAAATAGATTATGTCAGAAGATGCATACACTTCTATATGCATAGGGAAGAAATGACCCAGTTGTTGGTCCCAAAATGCCACAGGAAATTTCTGTTCCATAAGGGATATGACAAGCCCAAGTCAGGGCATTTAGGGCAGGATAAAATTATGTTTTATCAGTAAAAAGGATAACTGTGTCCTGACATGCTCCTATTTGCTAGGAATTTGCAGATATGTTCGCAGGTGGTACATGGTCTGTCGCGTATATCAGCTGATGAATTTGCCAGTCACCCCCACATACCTCACAAAACATTATTATATGATTTACCATTAATGACCTCTTTGCAAGAATTGGAATGGATCTCATCAGGCCATTAGATAAGACTGCACAGGGGCATCACTTTAAATTAGTCCTAGTGGATTATGCAATGCAGTACCCATAAGCAGTGTCTGTGTACATCATTTCTGCATGAGTTATTTTCTAAGTCAGGATCCCATCTGAATTCCTGATGGACCAAGATACTATGTTCATGCCACACACCAGTATTTATACCAGTGTTTACATCTCCAGACAGATAAGCTGGTCTAACAGCTGAAACACTTAGAACATTATTTCTAAATTCACAGACATGGACATGTGGAATTGGGATAAGGGGTTGAGCCTCTCTTATTCAAAGTATGAGGGGTCCCACAAGCCTCCCTTTTCACCATTTCAGTTGTTGCATACCCATAAGCGAACATTAGGGAAAATTGGGAAGAAAAACCTTTTTCAACTTGAAATTAAATTCAGTACAATCTTGACCTAGCAGAAAAGCCTTCACAAGTTACCCACCTAGAACTAAGTTACTAACCCAGGAGAATTCTCTATAGATGCAAGAACAGCAATCCCAGCTGTATAATGGTTGTGCTTGGCTATGGCAGTTTGGGAGATAAGGTTCTAGTTTTACCACGTACAAGTTCCAAATTATACAGAAAATGGCAAGGACCAGTTTGAGTCAGAGAGAGAGGTTAACTATGAGTTCAGGCGTACTAACAGACATGACAGGTGTCAAATATATCACCTCAATCTCCTAAAATAATAGAGAAAAGAGGTTTCTTTGATGCTACCTACAGTAGCTGCCGACAGGGGAAACTGAACTAAAAGTAAGTGCAAAAAATGCAGCCCAATTAATCTGTGTCCGCTGTGGAGACCCCATCTTGCCATGCCAGGAAGCACAGGTTGCCAAATTGAAAAAAAAATCTTCCTACATGTTTTAACCTTTACCTAGATGCACTAACCTCAGTCACCACAATGAGACTGAACACAAAAAAATGTGGTTCAAGAGGAACTTAAGGCTATACTCGACATGGAGGTATTTGAGGAGTTCCATGGCAGCCGAGTGATCTTTGTGCCCTAGGTTGTTTGGAGCCCCTGCAATGTTTCAACGACTCATTCACTGAATCTTTGTGGAAGCATGACATCTGGGCTTCCACTTGGGTCTTGGGCAAGTGCATCAGAAAATTGAGAAGACAGCTGCGACTGAATCCTGCCAAGACCCAAAACCAAAAAGTGGTGAAGCAGCTCCTGGGGCTGGTTGGCGATTATTGAAGGCTTGTACCTAAATATTTTTAGACATCATCAGTCTGCTGACTGACATCACTTAAATAGGGGCACCAGGCCCAGGCCAGTGGATAAAGCTGTGCAAATGGCCTTTCTGCCAGGTAAAGGTAGTTTTTGCAGGAGCCTGCTGTTAAATTCCTGTGAGTTTTCTTCCCCTTTGCTTCTAAAAACAGACATGTCAAACAGGAGGCTGGGGGCCATGTTGTCCCAGGTAGTTGGGGAGAAGGAATGTCCTCTGCTGTACATTGAGCAGCAAGCTCCACCTCATCAAGAATGCCAATGCAGATCACTCATTAGCTCTACATTTCTTTAATTCTGAGCTGGTACACAGGCCAGTGGCACAGATGGTTGTGGAGTACCTGTTCAGCCTGGTGCGGTTCCATTTCAGTTATCCTGCCTATCTACACTTCTTCAGTTTCCTGATCTTCTGCGTGGTGAAACCTACCAATGAACATTTTTCCCTTGCCATTCTACGTTTGTTAATTCCATATCATCAGGGAAGCTTCCTACAGAACTATTAAAAGGTTGGAGCGTTAGAGGTGTTGTCACCATACAAAGTCAAAGTCACCATACAATTTCCTTGCCTTAATGCAAACACCATATTCTACATATGCTGATAAGATTAGCTCCAATTGACTGGTCTGTGGCTAAGCAGATCCATATGCAGAACACTGCAATGCACTCTATTCTGACACTTTTATATCATAGCCAGCGTTAATAGTTTCAGCAGTTTGTACTGCAGTAGCTCTTCTGTGGAATCACACCAGAAGTACTGGCTTTTATTCCCCACGTGAGACTTGAGCACCTAAGAAACTTTTGCCAGTTCACAGGTTATCCTTCTTGAACCAACGTTTGTAGGTACTTTCCACTGCATACTAGGAACACCCCACAAGATCTGCCATGCTGAAAATGAATAGAGTATTTTAGTTATCAAAATGGGGGGCAGTGGAGGCCTATTGGTAGGGTGCTGGATTACTGATCCCAAGGTCGGGGCTCAAGCCCCACAATCGACGGGTCACTGCTGTCCCCCCCAGTGCAGCTAACTGGGTTATCAAATGCCAGCCATGTCTATGGTAAGAGGCATGTAAAAGAACCATTGCTGATTTTCGTCAAGAGTAGGCTGCATAGTCAGCCCTGCGATGGCCTAACGAGCTGTCCAGGGTGTACTCTGCCCTCGCCTGAGATGGACACCAGCCTCCCCTGCAACCCTAATTAGGATTAAGCGGTACAGAATGAGTTATCAAAATGTGGCCCTTGTCATTGTTACTCAGATCTTTCTTCTAGTTCATTTTTTCTGCTTCCAACTGATTGTTCCCTAATCCATCCCACTCAGCAGATTATGGTAATGGCTGATAAATGTATTTTATAAATTCACTCACTGTGTTAACACTCAACCACTGTGTTTTAGGTCAACACTAGTATATATTTTATTTTAGGTGTGCCTGAAAATGAGGTAGTACCATCCTCATTTTCTTAAATGAATTACAGTCCTGGCTTCCACAGCTGGAGATAAGAAGCTCTGTCTTGCTCATTTGCTGTTGGGATGGCCCACATAGCAACCAATCATCCAGATAGTGGAGTATGCAGAGAGCCTGGTGTTACAAGGGCACTAGAGCTAGAGCTAAAAATTTTATGAACACTGCGGCTGCTAAAGCTAACTCAGATGGATGGACCCTGATTTAAATGGTTACTCCATGTATGCATAGAAGTTGGAATGTAAAATCATGCATTAATTCATTTTTGTGAATAAAAGGAGAACCATTTCACAGTCAGTCACCTTTTTTAAAATGGCAACAGCTATTGTGTAAAAGCGTGCTTTAGAGCATTTGCTTTTGACCACGCTAAGCTCTGGCATAAAACTGCCAGTGTTCTGGGCTGCTGTTGGAGTGCCACTGTGGTCCTGCCACACCCTCTATAGCTCCTTCCATCTGTTTTTGTGCTCTTTGAATACTGTGTAGAGACACGAGTGTCTTATCTCAGTCTGAAACAGGTGATCACTGAATGCTTTCTCACTCTGTGTGTCAAAGACCTGTCCACACACCAAAGGCATGTATTGTGATGTTTCTACTAAAACCCTAAAAATCTTCAGTTTATGCACTGTGGAGTGCCAATTCATTCGGTCCATCGTGGACTGCTCCCAGTTGGTCTCATCAATGTCACGTTTCAATTCTATTAAGTTGCAGGTTCGAAATGCTCATAAATACAAATAAAGTTTGTTAGTGTAACCTGTAACGGAAGAACCAGTCACTTTTTAAGATTTAATACTAAATCTGTTAGGCACTTGTCCAACCAATGTTGATGTAGGACTAAACGTTGCCTTGGCATCCATAACACCAGGCTGGTGCACATATGTTCCTTCTTTACACTATGATTTACACTTCAAATCTCTTTCAATGCAGTGCTTCCAGCATTGTGTGCTGATGTGAGCCTCAAGTTCAGAGCAAAAGATGTGGGGGCTGATAGCACATCAGAGTCTGTTTCTGTATGCTAATACTTAGCTCCCTTGAACTATATACTTCAATGCACTGTTGCATCTCTACTCATAGCTTTCATATTTGGCCCATGTCGGATGCCAGTTCCTCAAACTTGTGTTCAAATGTAGTAAAGGCATTCTCTCCTCTCTTGCCTGCTTTTGCTCCTGCGACTGCAAAGCAGCAAGCTTAGCTTTTTCTTCAAAGTGGCTGCTGCAGTAATGTCTGCTGTTCAGGTCTTCGCTGTGGTTGCACAGAACCGGAGGAATGTGATGAATAGAAGGCAGAATTTCATATAAATTTTATGGTGTGCTTTGTTCATGGCTAATGACGTTTAATAGTTTTGCTGCCGTTACGGCAAGGATTTGTAACTGCCCAATGCAGTTTGATCATGTCCATCAGAGCATCTTGGTAGTGAACAGCTTCTGGGCTCTGTGTCCAATTGTGCTTTTGCATGTTCCTCCCAGGTTTGAATGTCTACTCCGGGTTCTGCAGTTTTTTCTGTTATGAAAAATATGCAAGTTGGTTGACTGGTTATAATAAATTGCACCTATGTGTATGTGAGTGTGTGAAACAGCTTGTGCACAGTGCCCTGTGATGGGCTATCATCTGAAGACATTAAACAGCTCGCCAGTCCATCGCAGGGCCAACACACACACACACACAACCATTCATACCCACACTCACACTGAGGGGCAATTTGAAACATCCATTATGGAAAGAAACCATAGTACTCAGAAGGTACGAACACAAGCACAGGGAGAACATACAAACTTCACACAGAAATGTCCTTACCAAGCCTGGGACTTGAACCCAGGATCTCTTTGCTGTGAGACGAACGTGCCATTACGTCACTATGCCACCTCAGTAAGAACTCCTATATTAAAAATACCATAATCTGCCACAGTTATTACCAGTAAAAATAACGATTAAAAAACAGATCAGAGTACTATACCTAAGGCTATAGCTGTACTTATATAACTTGTCAGAGTCATGTGATCAGTGTCATACATTTTAACAAGGAATTAATAGCAAACAATAATCCCCAAAAGTAAAAATTGGCAACTGCATTCCATAATTGTATATATAATGCAACTGTATTAATAATAATGACTATCGTAATATTACTTTAGTACAATTTTCATAAGTTCTCAAATGTCTAATAATAATAACATGAACAATATATAGCTCACGTGAACGGTAATAACTTAATTAAACCAAGAGCTCACTCATGGACTGCGGACAAACAAACACACACAATTTCCTGCAAAAAGAAAATCAGCACGTCACAGTACCTTTCCGCATAGCTCACGTTAAAAGTAATAAACAAATAGATTGGACCAGGTGCGCCTATGAAACCGAGCATACAGGTTAATAGAAAAAAATGCATGGTCATGGACATTTAGAACAAAAAAATGTAAGAAGACATCAACAACAACAATTTCAAAACCTGCTATCAGAGGTACATTATATTTCATAGTTAAATATTTTGGGGTTTTTTAGCCAGCAAGAAATCTAGAATCTTGCTACTTAATCAAACGGGTAGAAACTATTTTAAAGACATCATGATTTAATTACACTATAATCATCCTCGCATGAAACAAAATTGCTTAAAGAAAATCAACTTAAAAAGTGCACTGTGTATGACTGAGCAAGTACTTATCTTTTATTACAGAAGCTTGTCACTGCTGTTGAGCATTAAAGCTAATCGGTCTTTGATTGCACATTATCATCGTTAACCATATGGTATGCACCATATGCACATGTAACAAAACCAGCTGTTTGGAAGGAAAGAGGGAACTATAATGGTAAAATGTCTCATTTTGGATCAGTTAAACAAGCATACACTTTTTTTTTTTTTTTTTGTGAGACAGAAAAAGAATTTTCTACTGTAAGCTTTATATGCTTGGGTAATTTTCTCTTATGGACATGAGGACCAAGTGACCAAAATAATATATAAAAAGTACATATGTAAATATTTGCAGCATAGTCTCTTTGAAAGAGGTGGAAGCATACCTGACAATTCATACACACACACATACACACACACACACAC
>JAQMYF010000008.1:23798914-23813641 GCA_030014195.1 Neosilurus mollespiculum
AAAGGACAACGTCATCTGCAAAAAGCAGAGACGAGATCCTATGGCCACCAAACCAGAACCCCTTAACACCTTGACTGCGCCTAGAAATGTCAGGTGACATTCATTCATTAATTTGCCAAACCTCTTAATCCTATCAGGGATCCCGGGAGGCTGGAGCCTATCTCAGCTGACTCTTTGCATCGCCATGCATTGCAGAGCAACACACACACAACCAATCACACTCGCACCTAGAAGCTATTTGGAACAGCACATTACCCTAATGTGCTTGCCTTTGGGTTGTGGGAGGAAACCGGACTACCCAGAGGAAACCCATGCAGCCATAGGGAGAATATACAAACTCCATACCTTTACTGAGAACGGGACTCAAACCCAGAACCTTTGTGCTATGAGGCAGACATGCTAACCACTACACCATCGTACCGCTCTATACTCATTCAGAGTTTATGTATATACAGTAGTACACAGAAGTGTAAGCAAAGCACATGGATGGTTGTGTCTGTGTTGGTTTTGCGACGTTCTGTCTGTTCAGGGTGTATGGCCAGTGCTGGCTGAGACAGGCACCAGCCTCCCCGCGACCCTAGTAGGAATAAATCAGTGATGAGTGAGAGATTGTGAAACTGATGACATAACACCTAGTGAGTGCAAAATGTAAATAGTGAAACCAGCCATTTAGTAATGATGCTAGGCTAGGCTAGCTACAAACAATTTTAAAACAAATTCCTGTAACAATGTTGTAATTTTAAAGAAAACAAACCACATCTTCACATGCTTTCCTTCCTTTGGCAGACCGAGAGACCCATGCTAGATGAGAAGTGACCTTTATGGTGGGTCAGGTTGACTGGAGTTGACAGAGTGACAAGATTCCTCAAAGAAAACAGCCTACAGCATTATTGAACGAAAAGCCACTGATCGGATAGCATCACATAATTGAATGAAGAGACTCTGTGAAGTAAAAAGGGGGACAGGTTTAATTAAAACAAAGACAAGAGTGGTGGTGCACCTCGAAATAATTATACTTGATTAAATATCCAGAGGGTGGCACGGTGGAGTAGTGCTTACCATATCTGGCTCACAGGTCTCGGGTTGAGTCGGGTTGAGTCTCAGGCTTGGCTCAGGTGTTTCTGTGTCGAGTTCTCCGTGTGCTTGCATGGGTTTCCTCTGGGTACTCTGGTTTCCTCCCACAGTCCAAAGACTGGCAGACATTAGGCCAAGTGGCTGTTCCAGATTGCTCCTAGGTGTGGATGTCAGTGTGAATGGTTTTGTGTGTGTGTGTTAGTAGGCTATCACATGAGTAATGTTTACCTACACCCAAGTCAGTCTACATTTGGCCTATATTGCCTTGTTTAAATATACATCTCCTTAAATTTTCCTAATGCTAACGAAGTTGACCTGTGTGCAGTTACAGTGCCATGTTGTGATCTCTATCTAACTTTCCCTCAAAAGGCTTCACAGTTCCATAGCATCAAAAAAAACACACAGAGATTAATTCTTTAAATTGGGAAATAATACATGGCACAACTGCAGCTCCATATAGTGGAGGCCATCCACTAAAGGTCAGTGAGCCTAGTGAGGAGAACATTAGTCAGAAACAAACAAGAAGCCAAGGGTAAATTCGGACAATGATAGCCAAGACTCTTATGCAAAGAAAGGATCTCTGGTGCAACTAAATATGTCGGTCATGGGACGTAAAAGCTGTTTGGTGCATCACACTGACTACTATCCCAATAGTAAAGCATGGCGATGGTAGCTTTACATGGTGCTTCACCCTTGGCCACATGGGATGGTAGCTTCTCATGGTGCTTCACCCTTGGTGACGGTAGCTTCACATGGTGCTTCACCCTTGGCCACATATGAGACCAATGTAGAAAACTGGAGAACATGGGCATTGGGAGAACATGCAAAACTCCACACAGACAGAAATTTTGATCTCAGGTTTTGACCCCAGGACCTTTGAGATGGCAAAGTTATCTGCTACATTACTGTGAAGGAGAGTAATCACAATTTTCAAGCTAATTTAGTCACATGTGGCCCAAATGAGGAACTATTGTGTGCTGCTCACCACTCACTTGCTTGCTCATTTGCTAGAATGCTTAATCCTACTACTAGGATTGTGGGGAGGCTGGTAGCTATCTCAGCCAACACGGGGCGAAGACGGGGAACACCCTAAACAGCTTGCCAGATCATCCCACGGCAACACACACGACCATTCATACTCACATCCACATCTAGGGACAATTTGGGACAGCCAATTCACCTAATTTGCATGTCTTTGGACTGTGGGGGAGACTAGAGTACCCAGAGGAAACTCAAGAATGCACACAAGCACAGGGAGAACATGCAAACTCTGCACAGAAACACCCAGGACTTGAATACAGGACATTCTTGCTGTGAGGCAGACATGCTAGCCATATATGTGACCGTGCCACCCCTACATGCTACTCCCAAGCTCCTTATTTCAAGGTCCAAACTCTGGAGTAAAGAGTATATATTCAACATGATTATTAGCTAATACACTTACATAGCTTTGCGTTGTAATCCTAGCATATTACATAAGCAAGCCAATCGGGAGAGGAAAGATTTTGAGATTTTGAAAGGCATTAAGTGGGTGATCACAGAGACAAAGTGCGACAGAGAGGTGACTGACGTGAATGGCTATTCGCGGCTGTCGTTTTTCATTCTCAAAATGTACTCAAATTTGTCATCGCATTTTGGTCACCTGGTTCATGAACGCATCTAAAAAATTTTCAAATATGTTTGAAATTTCCACAAATGTTGCAAAACAAGGCTCTGGCGCGGAGTAGTCTGAAACTCTTCTCAAACAGCCTGCAGATGTCATGAAAAGGTCGCAAAGTTGTCGTTTCGCTCGTAAATTATTCATGCTTTGTTGTGCAAGGAAAGGTTGACAAGTTCAGAATCAGAATCTGAATCAGACTCAGAATACTTTATTGATCCCGGAGGAAAATTTGTGCACACAGTTGCTCCATACCAAGTAAAGAAAAGCATAAGATAAAGTCTCAATAAGAAAATTACAAATTACAAATGTCTATTTAATGTATATATACACACAATATACATACTGAAAGTCTATATTTAGGTGGTATCAGTCTCTCACTGAACGTGCTCCTGTGACTGAAGTTGGAAAGTTCCAATCAGAAAGTCTGACACTTGCTGGCATTCGCCATTTTCTGTATATTTTGCCATCATACGTATTTTATTTTAATTTTTTTCATGCTAATAACGTACGAATATGAAGCAAATGGTTTGAGAACAAAAAGCGAAAATTCTTATTTTATTCTTATTCTTATTTTTTTTTCCAAACATCCACAAACCAATCGCAAATTACTTGCAAATCAGTCGCAAAATTGTCACGCGACCTTCTCACAACTTTTGAGCGATTTACGTATTTAAGCCTCAAAATATTCATGTGCATGCTGACTTGTAAAATATCTTGACACAAATTTTAAAATTCACAAAAAAAAAAGAAAAAATTTATTTTTGCCAGTCGCTTTTCTATCGCACCTCTAGTGTGATCATCTCCTAAATAATAAAAAAAAAACATTATTATTATAATTCTTTTCTTTAAAAGGTCTCGGTTTTTACCACGTGCTTTACATGATCTGGTGCTGATCACTCATTAACATTCATAGATTTATTATTTAAGTTACTCCCAAATGGAAAGTTTTAAACTGCTAATGCAGCTTGAGAGGTATTAACCGTCCACCTAGTGTAAAGGTTGTGGGATAGTTAAAGATTTTTAGCTTCTAAAAGGAAATCTTCCAAAGTGTTCTTCAGAGAGCTACTATGGGTTACGCTAGATATTAAATTTACAAAAGTACAAATTTAAAGTAAAGAAAAAAGTGAAAAGATTCTTCCTGAAAGAGGACATTTTTCATTATAAAGTTTTAAATTAAAAAGCTTTCACAACATTTCCATTCAATTTTATTTTATGAATCGCTTTATCCTTAATTAACTGTTAAGCTGGAGCCCATCCCAGCCAATCCACTGCAGAGCCAAAAAACACACACATCCATTCACTCTCACACATTTTGGAACAGCTGATTAGTGTAATATTCATGCCTGTAGAATGTTGGAGGAAACAGGAGTACCCTGAGGAATGCAAACTCTGCACAGAAACACCCTGGGTGAGCATGTGACTCAAACCCAGGCCCTTCTTGCTGCAAGGCAAATGTGCTAACCATTACGCCACCGTGCCGCCTTTGCTATAGTTTCCTTTTATTTTGTAATCGAAAAATATTATTAATATAAAACATATTTAAAATAGTAAACTAAGGAATCCATATATTATAAACTTGTGGGGTTTTTAAAAAAATAAATGTTAAAAAGGAATTCTTCACCTGAAAACATTAAACCCTATGATGAACATTTTTGTATCTGTCTGTGGATTTATAATTTTTTGTTTAACAGATTTCCTAATGATGCATCACAAATAACTACAGTGATACCTAACAATATGTCTAATGACCAATTATTATGCGGATTATTATTAGGAGAGAAATCCTGAGCACAAGAAAGACCTGCTATGTTTGGTTCCGGCCTGATCCAGCCTTTTGTTTAAACAAAACTGACCTTCCCTTCTCTGTAGGAATATGACTGCAAGGAAGCCATTTTTTCTCTCTGTGTGTTCTGTGCTTCACACATATTCTAGCCCATCTTCCTTTCTTACACACACACACACACACACACACACACTCCCACTGGCATTCAGTGTCCGAGCCCCACCCTGCTACAGCAATCATTGGCTAGCTGGAAGGCAAGGATCGGCGTATAGCTGTAGTCAACCTTGAAGTACTAAACTAGGACACAGAGGGGCTGGAAATGTGAGTGGAAGAGGGTGGGAAAAGGGGGCGGAAAAGAGAGAGAGAGAGAGAGAGAAAGAGAGAGAGAGAGAGAGAGAGAGAGAGAGAGAGAGAGAGGAGAAGTGGGTGTGGATGTGGGAAGGGGTGGGGTACATGAGAGCTTTTCTATATAATGCCTTTTTCTCTCTCTTCCAGCGGCGCACTGGAGGATTTTCACAAAGACTAGATGTTTAATTGACCATTAAATGATGCATAATGTGACAGAAATAAGGTTCACACTCATGAAGAATTTTTCATTATGTCCCCTTTTTTTTTTTTTTTTTTTTTTTTTTACATATAAATATATATATATATATATTTGGACAGGATATTTGTTTGTCCTTCCCACTGAGAGAGCAATAATTCTGAATAAATATTAAAAAACAGGTGAGTCAAACAGCACTACTGAATCTGATTCCTCAGCTTCCCAACTCGATTCAATTCAAGGGCGCTGCGTTGCCTAGTAACGATGGCACACAACTGACCTTATCTCATGTGGTCATAAAAATGTATGAAGTCCCCCCCAACCCCCCTATTTTCCCTCTCCCTTTTCTTTATCTTTCTCCTCTCAGCACACAATCCCTCACATACAGCCAACGGCTAAGCACACCATTCGTTTCCTTATCCTGCAGCACTGGTGTGCAACTGTGCATGTGTGTGTGTGTGTGTGTGTGTGTGTGTGTGTGTATGCATGTACCTGGAAGCTCCCTTGTTTCATTACCATGCTGCTATCACAGCCCAGCCTTACATCACACACGGGTGGAAAGGAGGCAGTAAGGGGTGGTGTAAATCTGAGAGAGGGAGGCTGAGATGTCTAAAAAGGAGCACATGCTGAAATGTTCAGCTCAGCGCAGAGCCGCATCATTATTGGATTGGCCTTGATGGTAATCATTTCAGAGCAATCCATTCTACCACTCAGGGAGGGGAGCACGGAGCAGAGCATTCAGACAAACACCTGACACTACGTCTCCATTGATTCGCTCCACTTATCTGGAATTAATGCGTGGCTTCTGTTACAGCAATAATGGAATTTCTTGCTACGTGTGAGCGTTTTTTATGACATGTTGCCACGTTACAACATTGACTGCTTCATCACTTGGTACCGCCTGTTATTGATCCCTGGTTTACTAGCACTCCAGGCTTAGGTTGAGTAGCTGGTGTGAAACACAAGTTGCAGTTATGAAACCAGACAGTTTGCAGTTGCATGCTTTGGGCGTGTTTGCCAGGAACTAGGGGGCGGGTGTGTGTGTGTGTGTGTGTGTGTGTGTGTGTGTGTGTATGTGGGTGTGTGTGTTGGGGGGCAGCAGGCCACCAGTACTCGACCTCTCTTCATCCAGAGCACAGCTGTCAGAGCACAGATGGCTGGCAAGGGCAATACCTTGGAGATGCCATCCTCACTATGGCCCTCAGGAGAGATGTAGATATAAGGAGAGAGAGAGAGAGAGAGAGAGAGAGAGAGAGAAATGAAAGTTTGACATATGCAAATTAAATTATTTCAAATATTCTTATTCATTCATTCATTTTCTGAAGCGCTTAATCCTAATTAGGGTCGCGGGGAAACTGGCGCACATCTCAGCTGACTCTGGGCGAGGGCAGAGTACACCTTGGACAGCTCGCCAGGCCGTCGCAGGGCAGAAACACGCTGATGGCAACCCAATGGCCTACTCTTTTACGAAAGTCAGCAATGGTTCTTTTACATACCTCTCACCACAGACAGTGAGAGACATGGCTGGCCTTGGATAACCCAGTGAGTTGCACTGGGGGGACAGCACTGACAACTTGGTAATAGTGGGGCTTGAACCCCCGAACTTCGGAACAGTACACCCTACACCCTACCCTCGGGCCACCACCGCCCGGGTACATTTATTAAATATGATTTTATATATATATAAATCATATCAAATCTTAGTTTAGATCTTTAGGGATCTGTTTACATTTTTCTGGCCCAAAAATAAGCTCCGCCTAAGCTAAATATACATTTAAAATGATTTGGTTCAGGAAAAGGAAAAGCACACAAAACCTCGAACACAAACAAAAAAAAAATTTCATGTCTTTTAGCCGTAATCCATGTAAAAATAAGCCCATAATAATCTAACTGGGGTGAATCTGTTTAAAGAATAAAATTCTTGATTGAGTCAGATTATAACCAGTGAGCATCTGGTTGCTAAGCTACCTAGCTCTTTTTACAACTAAATTGCATGCATCACAATTAATTAAAACAAACAAACAAACAAACAAAAGAACACTACGGATTTATACCTAGACATTGGGTTTTAATATTGCATTAAATATTATGACCACCCATCACTGAATTTAGTAGCTGCCGCCTTTCAGGCTTCTGTTGAAAGATTTCTGACCAGAACCACAGATAGAAAACTACATTTCAAATAGAATTATTTTAGGGGCGGCACGGTGGCGCAGTACATTCACATCACAGCAAGAAGGCCTGGGTTCGATTCCCGGGCTCGGGCGTTTCTGTGTGGAGTTTGCATGTTCTTCCCGTGCTTGTGTGGGTTTTCTCCCGGTACGCTGGTTTCCTCCCACAGTCCAAAAACATGTACAGTAGGCTAATTGGTGGTTCCAAATCACCCCTAGGTGTGTGTTGGCCCTGTTATTGCCTGGCGAGCTGCCCAGGGTGTATCCCACTCTCGCCCAGAGTTGGCTGAGATGGGTGCCAGCCTCCGTGCGACCCTAATTAAGATTAAGCGGCTTAGAAAATGAATGAATGAATGATTCTTAGATGCCTGTTGAGTTTGTTTTTTTTTCTAGTCAGAGTGACAAAAGAAAGAGTTCAGTGTCACCCAGGACAAAAAGAAAACATTATGTTTGCAGGTTTGTGCCTGTGCATTTTCCATCCAGTGCATCATAAATAGGAGATGCTTGCATGCGCTCCCATCAGACAGAAAAATGCTGGAGAGAATTTTTACCCTGACACTGTCTGTACATTTCCTGAAGAATTGCTAGAGAAACAGCAGTGCTCTGCCTCTGGTTATTCTGCTTGTTGCATGTCAGCTACTGACATTCGAAAAACAGAGAAAGAGAGAGAGAGAGAGAGAGAGAGAGAGAGAGAGAGAGAGAGAGAGAGAGAGGTGAGGTTAAGCTCAACTGTCATAATAATAAGAGTCTAGGTTTGTGGCAGGTGGAAGAAAATTGAAGCTATTGGTATAGCTTCACAGCTTCACATAGTCACACACAGTCACACACACACACACACACACACACACAAAGAGAGAGAGAGAGAGAGAGAGAGAGAGAGAGAGAAACAAAACAAAACAAAACAAAAAAAAACAAGTACAGCAAAAATGCTCTGAGAATCTGTGGCATTCAAACAATGCCTGCTATGTGTGAAGGGCAAAAAGAATGCCAAGAAAACAACCCCACATCGTTCCACCGCCACCACCAGCCTGGAGTGTTGACACAAATCAAAACAGGTCTATACCCTCCTGCTGCTGATGCAAAATTGGGACACTACACTATGCATGTCACAGTATAAATCAGGACTGATCAGACAAGGTGATGCTTTTTTAACTGCAGCCCCGCAATCTTTAGATGTTTTTCTGCTCTTAACAGTTGTCTTGTTTATTTGAGTTACTGGTTTCCTATCAGCTTGATCTAGTCTGGCCATTCTATTCTGATTTCTCTCATCAAAAGGACATTTTTCTGCCCCCAGAGCTGCTACGCACTGAGTTTCCATTATTATTAAAACATCTTAGTTAACCATCTTTTCAGATTAATTTTTAAACACACTCACTGAAACCTTGCACTCAGCCTAAATTAGCAAGCCATGCCAATATTGCACGCAGTGGGACTTGAGAACCCCTAAGGAGAAGCCATAAACATTCAGATGAGTGCAATGAATTAACAAATTGAGAGATACAAGGCAGAGACGGAGTGTCAGAGAGAGAGAGAGAGAGAGAGAGAATATGAGCTAGAGAGAGACTGAGAGACAGAGCGAGAGAGAGAAAGACCACAGGCAAGCAGAAGACTTGGCATTAGGCTCTGTAGCAGGGCTCAGACACCTTCTGTGGATTCTCAGAGAATCTGTTAGACTTGGACTGCTACTCTGATCACCAGCAACAAACAATATCCCAATCTGCCTCATCTAAAAGCGCCAAGGCTGGAAAGGAAGCTTTGGAAAAGAAACATGTGGACAGGTCATTACAGTGCACTCACCCAAACCCTTCCCAGCTTAATCCCAGATTGTGCGGCTCCACTTCCCTGCCTGTAATTACACAAGATCCAATATCGCCTGGAAGATCCCAACAGATGCACTGCATCTAAAATAAGTATTATGGACTTAAAGATGGACTAGTGTGGTGGTTGGGTTGAAATGCATGATGGTTAATTATACAGAGGTTTCACATGTATACAGCTCAACAGGTTAGAAGTGTCATGGGCCAGTGGAACAGCTGTCAAGTAATGACTTTTAGAATTTATTAATTTTTTATTTATTTAATAAAACAATGAGTGTTCACTTCATAATCCCCCTCCCCCTCCAGATTTTTGGTATCCAATTTTCAGCGCTCAATTATTGCTTCCATATCACATGACCTCCACCAAACACCCCCACACACACACCTTATACACATAAGCTCACAGACACCCTTGATTGGCTGATGATCGCTGTAAGTGACAGGGAGGTGAGGTATGCCATCGCTACCTCCCGTGAAAGCTCGGGCAATTATTCGAAGATGCCTACTTCATCAATCTGAATTTGAACCTGCAATAGTCACGCACCTTGTCAATGCACCACTTGGGAGTTAAATTGTTTTGTTGCCATTGGTTTATTTGTTTGTCTCGCTTTGTTTTTTGTTTGTTAATTAGCTATTATAAGTTATGAAAGGATGGATTTGATGAATGGATTTTTTTTGGAGGATCGGAGACCAGGTAACACTCCATTAAATTTTGGTAATGATCGCGAACATCTGGAATCTGGGAGTTTTTCTATCTGAGAATCTTTATTTTTATCTTTTTTCTACCTAAAAATGGTGTGGAAATTAAAACAAGGAGGGAAATAAGCTGCCTTGGTGGAGGTTTAGTCCTGTGCATGGACTTTCATCAAACCTGGTGGGAACACTACCCTGCCTGAGTCCCAGAGATGATATGATTTTGGAATGACAATGTCAAAGGTGAAGGTCAGAGCAAGGTCACAAAGTTTTGGAGATAGAGCGCTTAATACTTTGAAACGAGTGTCATTAGACGTGCTGGTTAATGTGGAACACTAACGAGAGCTTTTTAAATGAGACCATAATCTTTGACCTTGAGTTGCCTTGAAAGGTGAAAATCAAGGACGCAGGATTCGGATGCCAGTATGGAACACTAAAGAGAAACCTTGAGAAAGAGTGACCTTGAAGAGTCAAACCTCAACCATTGTAAACCCTTTCAGGGAGTTTTTTTCTAATATGGTTACATCCATGTACTTTAGAACATATCATACGATGAGTACACGTACATTGGTTTATCGTACATTCTTTGCATCAACCATTACCGTGAAACGTAATTCATCATCCTTCCACTAGGTGGCAGCATCCTATTTCAAATACCTAAACTAATCATTTTGCCAGGCAGATTTCATTTCACACCCTATTTGAAATGGATGTTCAGTGATTATTCAGCCCTTGGTGACCTAGAAATTTTGTGATGTGACCCTCAGTGAAAATGAGTTTGACACCCCTGCTTTAAATGATCAATACATAATGATTTACAGGGCAGGGCAGGCAGTGTGAACTGAGGGGTGTGTGGTTGGGTTAGAGTTTTGGGCTGGGGGGGTAAAACCAGTGGCTATGTAGCAGTGTGGCCACTATTAAATTAATTAGGTTCGCTAAACTAGAATAAATGGGTGCGTGACTGTACTTAACGAGGTAATCAGAATACCTTTGTCAGTGGATTGGTGTTCGGTGCCTTATAGAAGAATCTTCACTTTATACTATCTTCTGTTGCGATGATGGTCTATCAGTGGACAGTAAATTGATAACGCTGTAAAGTTATACTGTACTTTGTCCAGTAACCCGCTCACCCCTGACTCAAATGTCAAACTCCGCCCATGTTTCCCGAACATTCCAATATCCCATCCCTCGCGTGTGGCCCTTTCATACAGTCAGGATGAATCAGTTCTTTTCATGCAACATCCATTTGAAATATGTGACATGTGCTATCTAAAGATAGCTGAGCACAAGCGGCCCTGGAAGGGAAAAAGGACGGTCAGAACTCTGATAATCTGCAACTTTAATCTTGCAGTGAAGCTTATTTGCACAACAAACATGTGAGCCTGCTCATTTTGGTAATCTGCTTCATGTACTGATCCATGCATTTAGATTTTCTGAGGGGCAACACAATGAGATTACAGTACATGGCCCTCATGTGGACTCTTTGAGAATGGCACGTTGGGGAAAATACATCTTGGGAGTGGAGTAGATGTCTGCAGTACGTTTTGCAGGGTTCTATCGGCTATTTTAAGATATTTATTAATAGGGACGTCGGTTCAGAGTGGAAAAACAACTGTCAGTTTCAGGGAACAGTATACCATTATAAACAAATAAGTAAATAGGGTAGGAAAGAAGGGTCTGAGTTTGATTCCCAGCCTAAGACATTTCTGTGTTGTCTCTGTGCTTGTGTGGGTTTCCTCTGGGTACTCCGGTTTCCTCCCACACCAAAACCATACGCATTAGGCTAACTGGCTGTTCCAAATTGAATTGCAAAGTGTGCGTGTGAGTATAAATGCTTGTGTGTGTGTTTGCGCGTGTTGCCCCGCGATGACCTGGCGAGCTGTTCATCGCCTTCGCCCAGTGTCAGCTGAGATAGGCTCCAGCCTCCCTGCAACCCTAGTAGGATTAAGCAGTTTGGCAAATGAGTTAGTGAGTAAAAGTGATGAGTGAGAACTTTTTTTTTTTTTTTCTTCTGAAAAGAACAAAATATTCACATATAATTATTTAATGAAATAATTATATTCTCACTTTTTTCTATATTTATCTATATTGAAAATGGTAAACAAATATTCTGACTAAACTAACCTTACAGTTGTCCTGACTATCAGGGGGGTCGTTCAGCACATTGTTGTACTCATGTCCATATATGTTAAAAACTAGCCACGGAGTTATGTGGTGACCTCATGATCTTAAAGAAAGACAGTCATCATCCTGTTTCTTCTTCTTAAATTTGTACGTTTGGCATTTTTGACTTCAACCCCTGGCAACATTACAGAATCGTTATACATAGAAAATGTTCACTAATATTATCATACACTAATATTATCATAGTACAAGTGAGTAATTAATATATAGAATTAGACAGGCATGGTAAATTGTGGCACAGTTGGCTGGTTCAAATTTTTGCCCTGCGATGGTCTGGCAAGCTGTTCAGAGTGTACCCTGCCTTTGCCCAGTGTCGGCTGAGATAGGCTCCAGCTTCCCCACAACCATAACGGGATTAAGTGGAACCTTCGTCAAATAACAAAGTGAGAACGTTCCGGTTTAGTTTCAGGTTTAGTTTCGGGCAGCTTTTAGGAGTAGTGGTTAGCATGTCCGCATCACAGCAAGAACGTCCTGGGTTTGAGTCTCGGCGAGGGCTCGGCAAGGGCATATCTGGGTGAAGTTTGCATGTTCTCCCTGTGATTCCATGGGGTTCCTCCTCGTACTCCGGTTTCCTCCCACAGTCCAAAGACATGCACATTAGGCTAACTGGTTATTCCAAATTGCTGATAGGTGTGAGTGTGAGTGAGTGGTTGTGCGTGTGTGTGTGTGTGTGTGTGTGTGTGTGTGTGTGTGTGTGTGTTTTGCCCTGTTATGGACTGGTGAGCTGTTGAGGGTGTACCCCACCTTCACCCAGTGTCAGCAGAGATAGGCTTCAGCCTCCCTGCAGCCTTAATAGGATTAAGCGGTTTGGCGAATGAGTGAGTGAGTAAGTGAGTGAGTGAGTTTCAGAAACTCCATCTTTTGTAGGTAATATTCATCAATTTTATTTTTTTATGTGTGATTCTAAAAGAATAAGTAGGTTTTAAGAAGGCGGTTTTATTTTAACTACAAAAATGCAAACACTCGCTTGCTAAAAGCAAATTTGCTTTAAGGGCATGGTACTGTTTATTCAAGAACTGGACTTTCGAGAGATCTAATAAGATGCACATTACACACTCAGTTCTAAGGGAAATTACTGTCAGTAATAAAGATTTAAAAATGCTTAAAAGAAAACAGACGGATCTTTATTTAGCAGCCAACAGATCTGCTTTGTTTAATACTATCAGAAAATATTGGGACTCAAACCCAGGACCTTCTTGTTGTGAGACGGACGTGCTAACCACTTCGCCAACATGCCACCCTGATGATATTCAGTAGAGCATTGTCCTTGCTTGTAGTATATAACTGGAGTTGTATATTTTTATTCATTTTATATTGCGAACCACTTTATTCTTTATAGCTGTTGTGGGGAGGCTGAACCCCATCCCAACCTCCTGGTGAAAGTGGGGTACTCCCTCAACAGCTTGCCAAACCGTCATATGGCTTATACAGACACACATCCATTCACACTCACATACACACCTAGGGGAAATTGAGAAAATCCAGTTAGCCTTATGAGCAGGTTTTTGGACTATGGGAGGAAACCAGAGTACATGAAGAAAACCCCTGCAAGCACAGGGAGAGCATGCGGTACAGTGGTGCAGTGGTTTCTACCTCACAGCAAGAAAGCCTGCCTTGGGCTCCCTGGGCTCGGGGTGTTTCTGCGTGGAGTTTGCATGTTCTCCCGGTGCTTGCATGGGTTTCCTTCGGGTGCCCCGGTATCCTCCCACAGTCTAATGACTAATGAGTGAATGAGAAGATGTAATAAGGTATGTAGGGATGAATAAAACTACAGTAATAAGAAAGTGAGAATAATAAAAGTGTCATGAACTGAAATACTAATAAACGTCTCAGGGTGAGAAGCTCGGCCCTCTGGAAGGAGCTCGGAGTAGAACCGCTGCTCCTCAGCCTTCAGAGTAGGCAGTTGAGGTGACTCGGGCATCTGGTTAGAATGCCTCCTGAACGCCTCCCTGGTGTGGTGTTTCGGGCGTGTCTAACCGGGAAGAGGTGCCGGGGTCGACCCAGAAAACGCTGGAGGGACTACGTCTCTCGGCTGGTCTGGGAACGCCTCGGTGTCCCTGGAAGAGCTGAAGGAAGTGGCTGGGGAGACGGACGTCTGGATCTTACTGCTTAGGCTGCTGCCTCCATGACCCAACCCCGGACCAAGCCGAAGAAGAAGAAGAAGAAGATAATGATGAGGATGATGACAAACTTCTGTGATTATTACTGATGCATGTGAAAGTTTATTAAGAAATCCGTGCAAAAGATTTCATTTGAAGCTTTGAACAAATTGCGCTGAAGTTTAGTCCATACAGTTTTAAAGGCAGTGCTGAAATAATATTATGTTTTTATGATATATTTTTTTTAACAAGTCATTTTCGCAGTGGTGGCCTGGTGGTATGGTGCTGCATTACTGATCCCAAGGTTGGGGGTTCAAGCCCCACTATCAACGGGATGTCACTGCTGTTCCCCCAGAGCAGCTAACTGGGTTATCAAAGGCCGGCCATGTCTCTCACTGTCTGTGGTGGAAGGCATGTAAAAGAACCATTGCTGTCGTTCGTTAAGAGTAGGCCACTGAGTTGCCTGGCGTCCAGGGTGTACTCTGCCCTTGCCCAGAGTCGGCTGAGATGGGCACTAGCCTCCCGGGAACCCTAATAAGTCCCTAATTATTAATAATAAGCGGTTCAGAAAATGAATAAATGAATGAACAAGTCATTTTCTTTGGAAATTCCTGTAGACAAATCAAGAGAACATTTCCTCTGCCACATATTTACAGATTTTCTACAGAAATCCATATCAAAGTTCTGTAGAATCATTTCCTT
>JAQMYF010000008.1:23830131-23844321 GCA_030014195.1 Neosilurus mollespiculum
GGCCGGCATTTGATAACCCAGTTATCTGCACTGGGGGGACAGCAGTGAGAACCCGTTGATAGTGGGGCTTGAACCCCCGACCTTGGGCTCAGTAATCCAGCACCCTACCACCGGGCCACCACTGTCCCTTATGTATGTGTGTGTATATATCAATAGAATACATATGTTAATAAATTCTACTATGGTTATTTAAAATGCTGATGTGGTCTTGGCATAATTAAATAAAATAAGGCAACATTAAATTACAATAATTTCCTTAATAAATTGTTTTCTTAGTATCATCTCTGTTTTATTTTCTCACATTTAAGATCATGGGAGGCCTCGAACCAACACTGTATCAAGGCTCAATGTGGTATACGCCCATCCTACAAGAGTGGTACTACCAAGTGGAGGTCTTGAAACTGGAAGTTGGAGGAGAGAATCTAAACCTGAACTGCAGGGAGGTATCTGACACCATTTACATTTACCCCCACCCCCCACCCACCCCCTCGGTTTTCTTTCCTGTGCCTGATCAAATCCATCCATCCGTCTCGAAAGAATGAGGGAGAAGCAGATTACGTGACCTTAGAAAAACTCGAATGCATTTTGCTTGGAAATAGTTATGAAAGGATCCGCTAAGATTGTTCTTTCGAGGCTACCGAGAGAAAATAACCCTCAGCATTCAATTTCCTGCTGTGTGGATGTGAGAACTTTGTTTGTGAAAGCCTGAGAAAAGAGAAAGTGGCTTTTGTCTGCTGCAGGCCTTGACTGATTTGTGAATGAATTTTGTTTCCAGTATAATTCCGATAAAGCCATTGTGGACAGTGGGACTACGTTACTGCGTCTTCCCGAGAAGGTGTTTGCTGCCGTTGTGGACGCCGTCACACAAATGTCAATGGTATGGCAAATAAAGTCCTGAAAATCAGTGTTGTAACCTTAAGCCTGATGTGAAAAGCAGAAAAAGACTGTGAATTTATCATGTATTAAATCTGTTACTCTGTAATTTTTATTATTATTTTTTTTAATTCTAAAAACACTTAGTTTAAAATCTGCAATTCTAATTTGAGTAGCTATTCATAGTGTAGTGATACAATTTCAAACCATTTCCAGGTTTAAATGTTATTTGTTACCATGTACATACCTGTGCACCCTCCATATTTTTACATATTTGTTCTGCACGGCGATTACGTGCGATACTCGAGGCTGACGGAGGTTCAGCAAAATATGAGTGTGTGAAACTTTTATTCTTTTGGCCGGGCAGCGTATAAGCTAGTTTATTAGCAATCAGTTACTTAACTAGCTATATGCTATCATTCCTTACAGTGCAGTGCAGTTGTTCAGTGACATGTTGGTATAAACTGGACTACTGAATTCTGGAATGTGAACAATTCATCTGTTTACTTTTTCACACTCGGAGTCAGTCTGAAGGGAACAATTCCACGGCAATGTTTCTCAAATGCGTAGCGAGCATTGCTACCTTAGAAGTATAAAACAAATCCTGTGCTCATGTTCTTCGCTCCAGATCCAGGACTTCTCCTCCGGTTTCTTCTCTGGGACCAAGTTGGCTTGCTGGGTGAAAGGAGAGTCACCGTGGGGATTCTTCCCTAAAATCTCAGTCTACCTCAGAGCAACCAACACTAGCCAGTCATTTCGCCTGACAATTCTTCCACAGGTCAGTGTCATGCTGGCATGCTACAAAAAAATCTCTGTATGGTAACCCTTATCTGTGTCACCTCACAGCATTTATTGGTTCATTAAAACAGTGTTTACAAAAAAAAAAAAAAAATAGCACCATGTAGCATAATGGAGAATTAGCTCTTTCTTGCTTAACAGGAAAGCTACTTTAGCTGTTTAATAATTATTAATCATAGTGTTAGTTTGAACAGCGTATTTGGTTTATTTAATATAATTTTTTTACTTTTGACAAAACTGTAATTAATTTTTATTTTCGGGCTGTGGTTATTTGTAGATTTGTTCTAGAATTGGTCTGCAGTTGCTTTACCCTGGGTTTACACCGGGGCAATCTCCACGATTTGAGAGAATTGTGATGAGTGTGGGGGGTTGTGGGATTTAATCTTGATGATCGCACTGATTGTGACTGTCAAAAATTTTGCCGCGATTATAGTCATTTGATGCCAACCGTGATAGAACGTCGGAATCGTAGTAGAACACAGAGTTTAACAGACCTTGATGCGCCATCGTGGGGAATCTTGATGAACTTGAAAACTCCTTCAAGTTTCATCTCTTGGATGTACTCTACCTCCTTTTTATACCCCAAGCATGCTCTAAGGGTAGGAAATGTACTTTTTTTTTTTTTTTTTACTCTACATTTTTTGTCAGTATAAAAAAAAAAAATCGATTAAAAGAAAATTGAAGTAAATAAATGGTATTTTTTCATGAATTTTTTTATTTTTTTATTTTTTTTGTAGAGGCACAAGATGGAGTCACAATAGCATTTTGTCTTCTTTAACCAGATGTGAAAAAAACAGCAACAACCGGACTGAAATTCCAACTGCATGATTCAAAACTTCAAATGATATGAACTACACTGACCTTAAATGGTCGCTGTAGACTTGTGAATGGTGAGGCCTTACCTTGCCTCATTATTTTGGTTTATTTTATAATTTGTTACATAATTTTAATGAATTTCATTGTTAAACTTTAAGAAGTTGAAAAGGAGCTTGAGATTTTCACTGGTTTCCCTTCTAGACCGATTGCCTCTGCAACTCAACCTCGGATAAGCAGAAGAAAATGGATGGCTGGATAGACTACATGTTAGTTGTCGTAAACTCGAGAGACTGTTGTTTATCGGGTTGCTCAAAGATATATACAGTATGTATATATCTGTTGAATTGTTTATATCAGCGGTAAATTGAAAACCAGTATTAAGTCTCCTGAGTTTTCCATTTATACTGAACATCTGGTGGTGGTCTGGTAATTAAGATCCAAACCTGTTTGCCTGACACACGTCTTCATGCCTGTCCATTAAAATCTCAGTAGTGTCCAACACTGCACTAATGCAACAAGACAGAGACATCTCCACAATCAGAGGCAAGCAGTAGGTCAGTTACCCAGGACTAATTTCTTTATGATGCTTCTGAAAACCAGACTGATATTCATTCCTGTCAGTACCACTTAGTCAGGAATAGATTTGGGTGTGCTTAAGTTATTTGAAGGCTAGCTTTTCCAGAAGCCATATAAACTCAATTTAATGCTTTTTTTTTTATTGGACTCCAGACAGCATGCGACTGAAAGATCAAGATTAATCATTTACAGCTCTACCTTAAAGATTAACTGCGCTAAATGAGCTGTGTGGTTGATGATTTCAAAGACAGCACTGCTGTGCCAAGTGCTGGCAAACCTCCTTCTGTGAGTAAGTGGAGGACTAAGTGAATCCTCTCATGTTTTAAACACCAGTCTCTGAAGCACCATATGCTCTGAGTAGCTTAGGAAGATTCAAAAGTCCCGTAATGATTCACTGGAAAAAATAAACACAATGCTGGATTATGATTTTAATACAAACCCTAGTTGGGATATTTTTCCAAAATCCATTAAAAAAAAAGTTTTATTTAACTGAAAAGAGAACTTTGTTTGAACATATATTTTGCAATTGTGGATTAAGAAATATTCCTTTTAAACTGATTACCAATTATCTCATTTTGGCACAAGTGATGAATTCCCCAACCCAAACTTGCTTGCAAAGACTAAATTTTATTCTAAATATTCTTAATGAATGTTTATTTGAAATATGTAAGAAAACTTTAATAACAATAAATTGTATTATAAAAAAGAAAGTGACAAATCAACAATTAAACAAATGACAAAAGGCAAAAAAAAAAAAATAAAGTAACAATAATGACGATAATAACAATATTAAAGTAATACTACTACTACTACTACTACTAATAAGTAACACTACTACTACTACTACTAATAATAATAATGTAATACTACTACTACTACTACTAATAATAATAATAAAGTAACACTACTACTACTACTAATAATAATAATAATGTAATACTACTACTACTACTACTAATAATAATAATAAAGTAACACTACTACTACTACTACTAATAATAATAATAATGATAAAGTAACACTACTACTACTACTAATAATAATAATAATAAAGTAACACTACTACTACTACTACTACTACTACTACTAATAATAATAAAGTAACACTACTACTACTACTAATAATAATAATGATAAAGTAATACTACTACTAATGATAACAATAATGATATTAATAATAAAGTAATAATACAACTACTAATAATAATAATACTAATAATGGTAATAATAACAACGATAACATAATACTGCTATTTCTACTTTCACACTACTAATAATAAACAGTGAAAAGCATGAAGCAAATGAAATTGTCAACTGTGACATATTTGAAAAGGAGTAGAAAGAAGAATAATTTTATTTAATCCACCCTATTACTTGCTGATTAGCTACGTTACTAATGGACCCGAGTTCTGTAAACTTTTCAGTCTTGTTTGAACCAATAATGGATTTTTGTTTTTATTGCATTTTGGAATATATATATATTTTGTAAATTACAATTAGTAAGTATCTGCATTATTGTTTTTATAAAGAATCTGAAAGTAAAGCATTAGCTGGAATTTGTATATAATTTCATCCTGACTTGCTGCTTCAAAAAAATAAATAAATAAAATAAATAAATAACCATATTGTCAGGATTTTGTGCAAAGGTTTTATCTAACAAGGTCGACATTCCCAGGATAAAGCTGTTTATAAATGGTCACAAAAAGGCTGACTGAATTTACCAGTTTCAGTATTTCAAATGTTTTGCATGTACCCAAATTCCTTTTTTTTATTAAACGTAGCACCAAAACTATAAAAGAAAATGTCAAATGAGCACAAAGTAAAATTGTATTAATTTAGTCCAAGCTTATAAACTTTTTGTCTTTGTCTTTCTGCAGCTCTACATCCAACTGGTTGCAGACATGGACGGCGTAATGGACTGCTTCCGATTCGGCATCTCGTCCTCCAGCAACGGGCTGGTGATCGGAGCAACAGTCATGGAAGGTTTCTATGTGGCTTTCGACCGTGCCCACAGGCGGGTGGGTTTCGCCGTGAGCACATGCGCCGGTAAAAACATTCTGTTCTTTTCACTATTGTTATTTGCTAGGTAATAATTAACGGTTATTTGCTGAAGGCTTGGTGGATGTCAGGGAATAGTTAGCACTGTGCTGTCAAGCGATTAAAAAACTTAATTACATGCTCTGTGATTATTTAACTATTTAATCTAAATTAATCGCATACATTTTTTTCCTGTGAAAGTATTTAATAAACACTGCATTTGGAAAAAAATAGGTTTTCACTTGCCTGTGACAACCAGTAAGCATTGGTGGACAACCTGATATTCATAAAGTGTGTGTGTGTGTGTGGAGAAGAATAAATATGGTATTGTCAAAACAACAGCAAATTAATATAACTTATATTCGGTTAACTCTTTATATCTTTCTGAATTAATGATGGGACATTTTTTTTTTTTTTGCCAGAATAGAATCACACATGTAAGTGCCCTTGCAATAGGGCAACAATCGTTCTATCAGTATGATGGAGTATTTTTAATGATATTTCCAATGCTTCTACTGATGGGCAATCACCAGTGCAGTAATTAAGAAACACAAATTACAAATACCTCATAGGGCCCTGCCTAAATCAATATATTACATTAATGCACTAGCCATTACATCATACTGTATATAGTGCACTCATATAGGGAGCAAGGGGCCATTTATGGTTTGACCATCAACACCTAAATATTTTAATTACTAGGCCAAACAGCATGTTATTGTCAGCCTCTGTTTTTTACACCGTGTTCAGAACAGCACTGGGTCAAAGGACACCACAGAAGGCAACTATTCATTTTTAAACACGTCATTATGCCTACTTCCACCGTGATGGTGGCATAGGCATCATGCTTTCACCCTGCCTGTGAGAAAACCAATAGTGTCCTGGTGCCTCATCCACCATGAACAGAAGTTAGTGCGAACTAGCACTACACCTATCATTGACAATCTATAAGATGTAACTGATTTTTCACCCTCTTCCCACACTTCCAGAAAGTAATGGCATTCCCGTGGCGGAGTTAAGCGGACCGTTCCTAGCTGATGGTGTGGCATCAGGCTGTGTAGACGGCCTTCGACTACAGGAGCCTTTAATGTGGGCGTTGGCCTACTCCCTGCTGGCGGTGTGTGCCCTGGTATTGCTCATCCTCCTGGCATTGGTCGTGGCACCATGCCGACGGCGTCGACAGGACGGAGAGATCACAGACGAGTCTTCACTTGTACGTAATCGCATCAAATGATGCTGTGCCTAAAACCCAGCTCACAAAATAGGACTAATCATGTCTCGGGCTGGGGACAAGAGTGATGGACACTCTGACTGACTGAAATCAGGTTATTGGTTGATTGTTTAGTATTAGAAGACGAATTTTTCACTCTGAAGCGAATACGACTACTGAAAGGTGGCGTGGAACACTAATGTATAAGGTTACGTCATTATAGTATGTTCTTGTTGAATAGGAAGTCACTCGAGTTATTAATGGAATATATGAAAATATAGGAGCACAGCACAACGGTGCAGAAGTGTTCCTCTTCCAAACACACGTCAGTCGGGGGATTAGAGATGCTTAATCGCACCATCAAGTAAATGTGTGTATGTATGGCATCCTGTAATGAACTAAACAAGATGTATTGCCACCTCACGCCCAGTACTCCAGAGATATTCTCAGGACCGACTGCGACTGTGACCAGGATAAAGCACTTCCTGAAGCTTAATGAAGTGTGAAGATTATAATCTGTAAATGTTTCAATTTCATGCAAGGATTTTCCAGGAAATGGATTCGCCTCAGTTTAAAATAATGACTAATAAATAAGAATTAATTTATTTTTACATAAGTTTCATCATCCATGAGAGCAAAATGACAGAAGGTTGCATCAGTGTAGATGCTGAAATAAATAAAAAAGGACCTAATGGACCTGAGATGGAGTAGATGGCACTATTTAAATACACTTGAAGTACGATTCGTTACCTCCACCAAGGAGATTATGTTCTGCCTTCAGATTGTTAGCAGGATTCCACAAAAAGACGCGGTGCTTTGGACAAGGACGACTCAATTAGATTTTTAAAGATGATCCTGATTAAATTCTAGACCCAAGAATTTTTTTAAAGGAATCTTTAACATAGGACGATTTTTTGGAATGTGTCATAATACAACAGCCCCAATAGGGGGCGATGTAGCCTATCCGCCCCACTAATGTGTTTATTATAGCTTTTCATGAAATTTCAACCAGAGATGGGGCTTTGGACAAAGAAGACTTCAGTAAAAATTTTGAAGATGATCGGTATCAAATTCTGGAATCCAGGAATTTATTTAATTTTATTCTTTAACATTGTGAGATTGGACGATTTCTTTAAAAGGCTGGTATTACAACGGGGCTAACATTTCAGCTTGGTGGAGGTTTGCACTCTCCATTTTCTCTTGTTGTAACTATGTTCATAACGATGTTATAGAGATTGTAAATGAAATAAAGGCTATGCATTTTTATTAGCTTCTATACAGTGAAATACACACGAGCTCAAAAAAGTTTATCAAGTGATGTACATTATTCCCTACTGTCTTTTGATTTTAGAAATTTTTGTAATATTGAATATATATATATATATATATATATAAAATGGATATTTAATTATATGTGCACTTGATTGTCTGTAACATGGACATCACCTAACAATCATGTACTCTGTGATTATAATATGCAAACACTGTTCAATATTTTACAGTTTAATATGACAGGAATTCCAATAAAATATTCACAAATGGGTTTTTTTTCCTACCCAAAATAAATACTCATCTTCATCTTCTTCCACTTGGTCCGGGGTCGGGCTGCAGAGGCAGCAGCCTAAGCAGTGAGGTCCAGACGTCCCTTTCCCCAGCCACTTCCTCCAGCTCTTCCGGGGGGACACCGAGGCGTTCCCAGTCCAGCCGAGTGACGTTGTCCCTCCAGCATGTTCTGGGTCGACCTCGGGTCTCTTCCTGGTTGGACATGCCCGAAACACCACAGCAGGGAGGCGTTCTGGAGGCATTCTAATCAGATGCCCGAGCCACCTCAACTGGCTCCTCTCAACGCGGAGGAGCAGCGGGTCGACTCCTTTGTCTACAAATAAATACTAATTTAATAAATGGAAGTATATATGATGTGAAAGGATTGTAGACCACGCACACTTTCTATTACATGTACGTTTAAAACCCCAGAAGTTGATTTCCTTCTACCCAAACAAAAAAAAAAAAAAAAGAAAAGAAAAAGATGAGAAACTAGTGACATCAGTGTTTTGTTTATTTTTAAAATACAATGCAGGATTACAGTGATGGCCGAGAGGGTGGTGCAGTGGTTAGCAGTTTTCTCACAGAAAGAAGGTTCTGGATTCAAACCTCCACAGCCAACATTCCTGTCAAGAGTTTGCATGTTCTCAGTGCTTGTGTGGGTTTCCTCTGGGTGCACCAGTTTCCTCCCACAGTCAAAAACATGCATATATATATATATTTTTTTTATTCAAAGTTATTGATAGCTTTTATTCTTCAAATATAGGACAGTTGTAATAAGCATTTCACTACATGTTGTACTGTGTATGATTTTTGTATGTGACAAATAAAATTAGAATTTTGAATGTTAGTTCAGCTGTTACTTAAAATTGCCCAAAGGTCTGACTGTAAGGGAATATGGTCGGTGTTAGGCCCATGCACCCAACCTGTCAGGTGAAGTCAGTGGGGATTGGCTCCAGCCCCCCCCGACCCTGGTATGAAGAAAGGATGGATGGAATATAATGATTACAAGTAAGAATTTTAAAGTCTTTAACCTCAGTGGTTAAAGCTTTGGGTTACAGATCAGAAGGTTGGCGGTTCAAGTCCCAGTGCCACCAAGCTGCCACTGTTTAGGCCAATAAATGTTCAGGATGTATACTTGAAATAAAAATTTAAGTCGCTCTGGATAAGGGCATTTGCCAAAAGTCGTAAATGTAAATATAAAAATAATGACATTTCGTGACTAAAAAAGTGAAGGTTTTATAATAGCTACCTACGTGATAAATATTTAAATTTATGTGCTTCAGTTTGTGTGAACCCTTTAAAAAAAATTCTGTACACAACTAAAACAAATTCAGTCGGCTGTACAGGACTGAATGTTAGTGTGCACAGTCAAAATTATATCCATTAAACTCCATGAAAATGTTTAAAAATTCTTTGATAGTCCTGTTGGTGTACCTTGATGCTTGTTGTGGAGCCACCTGCTGGTGAGTGGCAGGAATCACAGGTGTACAACCTTCAGCGGTGACAATAACACCACCAGAAGCAATGATTATAAATAATGATGACAATAATAATTTGTGGATAGGTGTAGCATGGTGGTGTAGTGGTCAGCACGTCCACCTCACTGCAAGAAGGTTCTGGGTTCGAATCCCGTGCGCAGTTGCTTCTGTGTTGTTTGCATGTTCTCCCTGTGCTTGTGTGGGTTTCCTTCTGCAGGTCTCATCAGTGCTTCAACGTCTTAATGATGTCAGAACGGTGGTCTGCTGTAGAAATTTACCAACTTGTCCTTTGCTTCGTACTTTTTGTCATTTCCATTTGTTTTTCGGTGCTAACTGTAGCAGGTGCAATGTTTGCAACCATCCTACATTTAATACACTCATTCATTTGCTGAACCGCTTAATGCCACTATTAGGGTCGCAGGGAGGCTGTGCCTATCTCAGCTGACAGTGGGTGAAGACAGGGTACACCTTGAACAGCTCCCCAGTCCATTGCAGGGCCAACACACACTTTCACAGTCACGTTCACACCCAGGGGCGATTTTAAAGATCCAATTTGCCTAATGGACATGTTTTTGGACTGTGGGAGGAAACTGAAAATACCCAGAGGAAACCCAGGCAAGCACGGGAAGAACATGCAAACTCCACCCAGAAATGCCGTCGACCAAGGCCAAAACTCAAACCCGGGACCCTCTTGCAGTGAGGCTAATGCGCTAACCACTGCGCCACTGTGCCATCGGCTGTGCCAATTAAAAAAAGTCTTACCAAATAAAAAAATCATTGTGACATCATGAATAACCATGAATGGGGAAAATCTTGAAATATGGGTCAAAATGACATGAACTTATGTCATTAAAACAATCCAGCACAATTAACCTGAAGTGTGTTGTTTTAGTCTCGACCCAGTTACATAAATGACCCAGACTGGGTTACATTTAACTGGGTTTGAGGACTCGGTCTGTCTGTACACCAAAACAATGCTGATGATAATATGGCAACAGCAATAACTCCAAGCTGAGCAGGTTTGATCACTGATCAGCCATAACGTTAACACCACCTGACTGGTCTGTAGCCTCATATGGACACCATGAGCTGCAATACACTCTGTTTTGTTACCCTCCTGTCATAACCAGCATTAATAGTTTCAGCAGTTGGAATCAGACCAGATTCTGGTTTGGAAGGTTTTTTCACAACCTTATCTAGTTATCTAACCAATTATTCTGTCACTACCCACAACTGCCTTCTACACCCCATGATAGAACCTGTTACCTTGGACATACACGGCCCGGCCAAAAAAAAAAAAAAAAAGCCACACACTAATATTTTCATGGAGAGCATTTAGCCTTGATCACAGCACATAATCTCCATGGAATTGTTGCTCCAGTTGGTCAGGTCGAGGCTCAGCAACATTAATGTGGCAATAAAATGAAGTCAGAAAATAAAAAAGGATATAAAATGGGGACTCAAATAATGAAAGAGTGGTTCAGGGAGCATGAGGAATCATTTTCACATATGTATTGGCACCCCAGAGTCCTGACCTTATCCTTATTGAAAGTTTCCGGGATGTGCTGGAGAAGACTTTCTGGAGTTCAGTTTTTCCCTCATCAATTCAAGATGTCGGTGAGAAATGAACCCGACACTGGATGGAGATAAATGTTATGTTGCTTAAGTTTGTTGAAATGATGGCATGAGGATTACCTGCTGTAAGCAAGACTAAAAGCAGAACAACAACATAGTTATGTGTCTTTTTTTTAATACATTTTTTTTTTTTCTGCCAGGGAAGGTATGTAACCAGGTCATATTAATAATGTGAAAGTTTTTCTTTTAGTCAGTTCTCAGTGCCCCCTCATGGCTAATTTTGTCCCTCTAGATTCACCACTCGAGGTCAAATATACTTATGATAAAAATAAAAACACGCCGATGTTTAATTGTGTTTATTAACTGGGTTCTCTGGCCTGTAGAACAGCAGAACTTTAAAACCTTCCCTTCATTTACCATCAAAAACATTTTAACAGTTTGTGAACGTAAAGCTACAGTCAGCTGAGCAAAGAACACAGCACTCACTCATTTGCACGGACCGCTTAATCCTGTTATGGTCGCAGGGAGACTGGAGCCCATCTCAGCCGACACTGGGCAAGAACAGTGTACACCCAGAACAGCTCGCCTGACCATGGCAGGCCCAACATACACAATCATTCACACCCACCTAGGGGCAATGTGGAACAGCCAATCAGTGACTGTGCATGTCTTTGGGCTGTGGAATGAAACCCACATGAAATGTGTCCAGAGGAAACCCACGCAAGCACGGGGAGAACATGCAAACTGCATACAGAAACGTTCTGGCTGAGCATGGGACTTGGACCCGGGACCTTTGTTGCTGTGAGGCGGCTGTGCTAACCACTACACCACCGTGCTGCCCTGGGCAAAGAACTTTACATTACTCTAACTTACTGTTAGGCTGGGGGCCAATGGAGTGCTGTGGAGTGCTAATGCAGCCCTGACCAATCAGATTAAGCAGCTTTAAGCATTTTCTCCCTACAAAAACACATACCGTATATAGAACTATATAGAACTATGTATAAAAATAATCAAGGCTTGCCAAAAAATATGACATTACAAAACATTTCTGGGGGAGGGGACACAGGGGAACAACAACTGAAGCTGACAAAGATAAACAAAGGTAGAGCTATAGCTTTTCAGCTTATATACCTCAGAGTGCAAAAAAGTGCCCACCCAACATGCATCTAGTGATTTTTTTCAAAGATCGTAATTTAAAGCAGACGGACATACAAAACGTTTACGAGAGACGCGTGTCAAACCCATGCCTGCCAGCCGGGGAAGAGGCAGCTCAGGTTTTTAGGATCCATGGCCTGCTGGATGAGGAGGTTGACCTGGCCGTTGACGCTCAGCACCGTTCCCTCCTCCACACCTTTGAGTTTCTCCTGCAGTCGCAGCAGCACGCGTTCGGCCACCTTGTTGAAGCTCTGACTGTCGCTGCTGATACGGAAAACAGAAGAGGAAACTCATCAACCACAAAGCAAACACATCAGGTAGGTGAATCAATGTAGGGACAGTTATTGTAGAGGGTGGGGCAAACATGCATTCACACACCCATTTACACCTAGTGGCAATTTGGAACAGACAATTGGCTTAATGTGCATGTGTTCGAAAGGAAACTAGCACCCGAAGCTTGAGGAGAACACGCAAACTCCACACAAACACCTTCACCGGGTACAAGACTCGGAGCGAAGATCTTTTCTCTTCTGTGAGGCGAGTGTCTTGTGCACCCAAACTGATTTAAGAGGTCAGGAAAAGCACAGTAGGTCAAATAAGCACTTATACAGAGGTGCTGAGCAGAAAAGCAGATCGAAGATCGGACCACTAGATTTTGAGGCAAAGGCTCTGTAATCCTTTTCCCGTTTATATCCTGTCCTGGATTTTTATTGATTTTTTTTTAATTTCAGTTTCATTATTATTTTCTAATACTATTTTTTTAAATTTTATTTTATGGTATTTTAGTTTTACAAATGCGTATTACAAGAATTTTTATTTTGAGGACTTGGAATTAGACTAGTTTTAGTTTTGTTTACTTTACTGCCACCTTGTGGATCTAGACCGCTACTGTTACATCTTCATCTTCAAGGTGGTCAAACTACCACCATTCACATCAGGGAAAACGAAAATGAAATGTGTGTGTATAAATATATATAAATATATATTATCATAAATCGCACTATAATGTAAAGCCTTTCATGTTACCACAATATACTTTCACATTTCTCTGACAAAAAAAAAAAATTAATCATATAAATTAAAAGTTATAATCATGTAATACACTGCCCAGTCAAAAAAAAAAAAAGTCGCACACATGAATGTGTTGTTGTTCTGCCTGTAACATTAATTACAGCACATTAATTACAGCATGTAATCGTCATGCCATCGTTTCAACAAACTTTTTTTTGACAAACACAACATTTATTTCCATCCAGTGTCGGGTTCATTTCTCACCGACGTCTTGAATCGATGAGGGAAAAACTGAACCACTTCATAAAGTCTTCTCCGGCACATCCCCAAAACTTTCAACAGGGTTAAGGTCAGGACTCTGGGGTGCCAATACATATGTGAAAATTATTCCTCGTGCTCCCTGAACCACTCGCTCATTATTTAGAACCACTCGCTCATTATCATATAGTCCCCATTTTATATCCGTACCATCAGGAAACAAAAGTCCATTGATGTGATAATCAGTACATTCAGATCATCAGCTGACTTCATTTTATTGCCACATTAATGTTGCTGAGCCTCGACCCGACCAACTGGAGCAACAATGTCATGGAGATTAAATGCTGTGATCAAGGATAAATGCTCTCCATGAAAATATTACAGTGTGTGACTTTTTTTTTTTTTTGACCGGGCCGTGTATTTATCACTTTAAGACTTGAAAATGTTCAGATTATAACAATATGTTTTCATTTTATTTTGACATACTATATTACTATACTATATATTACAATAAAATGTTTTTGTTATAATGTGATAAATATATGGGACACTATAATAACTGGGAAATTTTCTGTCTCATCATTAGACATCAATATGTTAAAAAAAAAAAAAACCCTTCCAACTGCATCTTCGTACCATTTTGTGATAAACATGGCATGCACCATTAAAAGAAAGTTCTTTTTTTTTTATTTTGACCAAAAAAGGGGCGTAATATCAGCTTTTTATACTTGTCTCAGTGCTGTTGAGAACAACATTCATTCATTCATTTTCTGAATTAGTTTCGTGGGGAGGCTGGCGCCCATCTCAGCCGACTCTGGGCGAGGGCGGGGTACACCCTGGACAGCTCGCCAGGCCATC
>JAQMYF010000008.1:23856480-23867759 GCA_030014195.1 Neosilurus mollespiculum
GGAGCGTGTTAAGAGGGGACGCAGGGGTCCAGTGGTGAGCATCTACTGCCACACACACACACACACACACACACACACACACACACACAGAAGGATAACAACAAAAATACTGAAAAGAAATACTGTAGTGGCTGTAGTGCAGAAGTAACGGTGTGTGCATGTACAGTGTGTACAAAGAGAGTGCAAATTATTGTGTGCGATTTGCCCGGTATATCAGCAGTACAGTAGCCAGATGGTTTGTGGGTGGAAATAATTTCCGACTTGGTACCCACTTTGCTGTGATGGGTACATATATTTTTAGACAATACACCAGGTGTCTGCATACAGCAACCTGAATTCAAACTAGTAGGGCACCTTATTGATGCGGCACTTTGAAGCCCAAGATACTCATTTAAACTTTCTGCTGCCAACTTCATTAGTGTCCCTTACCAGTCTTAACAACTAGCAGAAAATTTAAGTACAATAAATAACACTAGTAACTTTAAATGAAGAGTTCAGATGCAAAACCCAGTAGGTCCACTTGAACTCTTTTGTTTTAAAACAATGAAATTCACCCGGGAAAGGTTCATTTTGAACAGTCTGGTATTTTGTTCAGTGCCCCTAAACCATTTTATAACAAGAGGAGAAATAATTGAGGTTTATGTTTACCACCAGGTAAATTTCATTGGTTTAAAACAACAGAGATCAAGTAGACTTACTGGGTTTGCATTTGAACTCTTCAAATGTTAAAATTTTAACAAAACCCATGTATGATAATGACATAATATCAGGACATATAGAACACATTTCCTACACATGTAAGGAATAAATAAATAAAACAAATCAACAAAAAGTTAAAAAAATAATTTTAGGTGGTACGGTTGCATAGTGGCTACCTGGAGTACCCAAGAGGAAGAGGACATACCTCCTGACCCTGTCTTGATATGAACATGCAACCTTTTGTCCTGCAGTTACACGCGCTACACTTGCGTCACAACGTCTAACTAAATGATTATAATTAATAGCATATTTCTTCTCAAAAAGAAGTTGGCGAGAATTACTGAATAACCTTGTAATTTGTAAGATACCAGCACAAGCCTAAAAATACCAATTAGTCAGCTTGTTAAAAGGGGGTGCTTGCAAATCTTAACAAGCTGCTGGATGTGGATAAATAAGGGCAAGTATGAAATTAAAACAACAGAAGGGATTATAAAACTCCTTCAAGAAGGAAATCTATCAGAAAGTATGGAAATTTTTTTCGGATTGTTCCCAGATAGTGGTGTAAAAAATGTGGTGAAAGCATAACAAAATTGGGAAGATTATAAAAGGATAGCAATGGATAGAACAAGCAAAAACCTTAAAGCCTGGAGAGAAAGGGCAATACACATATACCTGCACTAACATGCACACAGAAGAAAACAGGGTTTGGGAGGGCTTAAAAAAAAAAAAAAGCAGTTTGGAGTTTGGGTGATGATTGTTCTAATGACATAAAAAGCATATAAAGATGCTTGGTAAAAGAAAACAGTCAAATTCCCCACTCATTTAATATATGGGGTTGTGTGTCAGGTAAAGGACCAGGGGAGATGGCATTCATTACCTTAACAGTCACTGCACAAGTGTTTACTGAAATCTTTGGACACTTTGATCATTCTCTCGCTAGATCACAGATTTGGTGATGCTAAAGTAATTTTTCAAGAGAACAAATGGTCTTAAAGCTTTTATTTAACGAAAGTAATACCAACTCAATGACATGCCCAGCAAATAGTCCAGACCTTAATCTGACTGAAAATCTAAATCATACATTTACAAAATCAAGCCATTTTCACGCTTTCTCCAGTTTGATAGAGAATATTATTCAAGAATTAATATAATTAGTTTGAACTTTGTCCTTTTAACCACAAATTGTAATCTTTTGTTTTTGATTCTACTGCTGGATTTTATACCAGGAAATTTTTATGTTGCCTGTACCTTGATTTCCATCGTGGGGATTACGACGTCCTCTAGATCTTTAATCTGCATGATGGGGTGATCTGCCGGGAGGGGGATTGCCTCTGTTTCAACACATCAAACACTCAGCACTGTTATTTTTTACTTACTTAAATAAAAAACAAACAAACAACTAAATAAATAATAAGTTAATAATGTTCCATATATAAATATAAATATAAGTTTAGAAAGAAGGTCAAGGTGACCCATCGGGGGGGGTGTTGTAATACACCAAATTTGGTGATCCTATGTCATTTCCTTCCAAAGTTATCACACTAACAAGCCACGAGAAGCTGAATAAATATGAAATGACCTTAAAACAAGGTCAAGGTGCCCCATGTACAACCCCACCTTATTCAATCCTGAGGGGGAGTCATACACCAAATTTGGTGATTCAAAAGTTATCGCACTAACAAATCTTGACAAGCCGAATATAGACAGTGACCTTGAAATGAGATCAAGGTGACTCATATACAATCCCAGCCGAGGCCATCCCGAGAGCAACCCAGCCACCGAATTCGGTGATTCAATGTCATGCAATTTTAAAGTTATTGAACTAACCAACCTTGACAAGCTGAATATAGAAAAAGTGACCTTTTGACCTTGAAACAAAGTCAAGGAGAGCCATATACAGTACCACCCTATTCGCACCTGAGGGGGACCCATACAGCAATTTTTTTGAAACAATTAAAAAAAATTTTTTTTAAACAAAATAAAGATGTGGTGAAAACATGCAGTCTGATTATTTGCACAGAAACAACTCACTCTTCTCAGCTTTATGCTTGCTTACATCCATGTACGCAAGGGTAATGTAGGCATGGCAGAGGGTCTCGATACCCTGGATCAGCTTTGCCTTCTTTTTCCTAACTGGGTTAAGGATTTTCTGAGCTACGTCGGCTCTGTCCTGCAAAACAGCAGCATATGAAGGAAAATCATTAAAGCTTTCCGTAGGCACTTCACGAACCTTAACTCTAATGATGACTTTACAGCTGCCAGTTTCTGATTATCAGAAAATCGTGTCATCATCACAGATGTATTTTCAAGCCGAAACTATTGAAAAGAAACAGCATGAACTCTGGGTGTATTGTTAAGTCTACCAGGTCCAGGGGCGAAGGCTGGCGTGCACTGCTCTTGGACAGACGGCTACGGGAAAAGCACTCATCCTTGTTGGCGTTGACCAGAGCGAGGATGATGAAGAGTGTGTGATGAGGGTGATCCATGGATGACCTACAGAGCAGCTGTACAGCAAAGACAGGTAAAATTGCACTTATCATCTTTGAGAAATTTCTATATACAGCACTTAAATTCATTAGACTACCTGTCATAAATAAAATACAATAAAAATGATGATTTATTTATTACAAATCATATTTTAGGTGTGTCATGTTTTTGCTGGCGTTTGTTTCTTTGTCTGTCTGTTTGTTTGTTTGTAAACAACATTGCGGAAAAAGTTCTGAACGGATTTTCCTGAAATTTTCAGGGAAGATGGAGATTGGGTCAAGGAACAAATGATTAGCCTGATAACGGAAAACAGCAAAGAGATTGTCCTTCCTTGGTTTAGCTTTCCACCAAGGAAGGACAGTCCAGAAGTTTTTAAAGGATTCTTTAACATTGTGAGACACTAAAGGATGATTTTTTTTTTTTGGAAGGACTGTATTACAGGAGGCCTGGAAGAGTTGCTGTGTGCTTTCTGTAATTTTTTGTGGGGACTTTTATGATATTTCTTCCAGGGGTCGGACTTGGGAAAAGAAAGTCTTCATTGGATTTTGGAGACGATCCAGAACAAATTTTACACCAAGGAATTTTTGAAAGGATTCTTTAATATGGTGAGATTTGAGGACAATTTTTAACATTTTTTCAACATTTTGTTTGCAGCTGTTTCTGCATATCCTGTGCTTCATATTATTTTTTAAGTCATAAGATTGATAAAAAGTGACAAATTTTTAGTATACCGTACATTTTTTTCTCTTACATAACCATGATAGATCCAGTCTGGGAAAAGGCGTTTTTCACACACACACACACACACACACACCTCCCAATTTACTTTTTTTGAAAAACTATCCCGTAAATGAACACTTTCACATCAAAGACGACATTTCTTGGAGGGAAAAAAAAAAAAAAGACGTTTATATTTTGCCACAGGTTCGATTTTACCAATTTTATATCTGTCAATGGAAAGTATTCAACCAATGAGGGCATTCCTTTTTGAAACATCCCAGATATTTAACAGGTGATGAAAGATGGTAAAGACTCTGATTTATTTTGTGTCGGTAACCAGCACGTTCTCACAACAGGAACAGATATTATTAGGACAACGATTTTAAAAACTGACCCACGGACATCCTGAAATAGATCTGAAGGCGACTGTGAGAGAGTTTCAACTCCTGGAAGAAGCAGTAAAACTCTGTGTTCTCGAATCCTTCTCGAATTGGGTAGGACGTACCCAAAAAATTCTCTTCTTTTCCATTCATTATGCAAAAAAGCAAGCACCAGCTCATCATTTGATGACCCCATTGGCTATTAGTTTCGTGAAATGCTTGCATGATTGCATCAATATGAATATCAATGTTGCATTAACTTCGACTGTAAAAAATCGAGACAGATTTCATTCAAAGTACCTCGTTGAGAACACTGTGGAATCCCACATCCTCGGAAGTGACTGGATTGGACACTTTGGTGCCCATACGAGCAGCAAGCTGGTACATCAGCGGCAGGAACTTATAGGATGGGATCTTTTTCACCCCTTCCTAATGCGTAAAAAACAGACCTGCGGTTACTGTGATGACTAAATCAGAGGAGCATCAGATGGACATATGTTCTACATGCGCTATAGCAGGCTTCATGTCTGCTGAAGTTCTACACACTGGCCACTCACTTTCATCAGATCATTAACGTTTTTCGCATCAGCGTTCTCCAGCCAGAGCGATGCCAGCCGGAACACCCAGGTGTCGTGTTCTTCACCCAGTGCCAGGCAGTGTGTGTAATTCTCCACCGCTTTTAGTAGGAAACGTCGGCGGTCCGCCTTCAGGTTGTCCAGAGCACAGACGTCCAGCTTCAGCTCCCTCTGCACCTTCACTGTATACCTGTGCCATAACACACCATTTCACGGTGGAGTCTTTGGTTTATTTATGGTGTAACATTTAATCTTGAACTACAGCTAAATGTGTGTTAATCATTACCACTGATCTTAAATACGCCTGGATCGCACATTCTAGTGTTTATATGTAAGAAAATTTGAAGCGCCATCTTGGTGAGATTACTTTACGCTTCACATCGGTGTGAAAGTCATAAGTATACATGACTGGCATGAAAAGATGGGGGAAATGGAATAATAAGAACTGAGATCAAAAACTGAGGTTCAAAAACCTTTTTTGCCAAATTTTTAGCTACATAGAACTTTTTTGTTTGTTTGTTTTTAGCTAAAATACCTGAACCAGCTTGAAATGAACTTTGTTGGTAAAATTACTGTTAAATTTAAGACATGCTAACCCTCAGCAGTGAAATTTTCCCTGTGTTCGAGCCACTCTGTATCGAGGTCTTACAGCACGGTGGTCTCACCAACATGGCGGCCATCTTCAAAATGAACCCCTGCTGTGTGATCCATTTTTTTGTTTGTGTGTTTGTTTGTTTTTTATATCCGTGACCACTACAAATTAATTTAGGTTACATTAAACTGACCTATTATTAATGACCTTTCTCTCCTTCATTAGCTCCACTTCCTCTCTGGCTTTCTCTAGCAGCGCTTGTTTGTTCTCAAACACTGATGACCTCATGTAGTTCTTGATACTTTGATACTGTGCATCAGAGAAACGGGCGAGTGAGAGGAACGCCTGAGTTTTCTGCCTCTGCAGTTGAGGCTCTGAAGATCCGCTGTGACCCACAGTGACAGCCTGGAAAATAAATAAAGCAATCAACCAATGATAAGGATGGTATGGTGGTGTAGTTGGGTTAGCACGTCCGTCTCACAGTAAGAAGGTCCTGGGTTTGGGCGCGATCTCGCGTTTCTGTGTTCAGAGTTTTGCATGTTCTCCCCATGCTTGCGTAGGTTTCCTCCGGGTAATCTGGTTTCCTCCCACAGTCCAAAGACAAGCACATTACGCTAACTGACTGTTCCAGATGGCACCTAGCTGTGAGTGTGAGTGTAAGTGATTATGTGTGTGTTTGTCCTCCAATGATCTGGCGAGCTGTTCAGGGTGTCCCCGCCTTTGCCCGTTGTTGGCTGAGAAAGGCTCCAAGCCTTCACGCGACCCTAATAGGAATTAACGGTTCAGCAAATAAGTGAGTGATGAATAAATATATAATAAATAATAATTGCACAGGAAGAACATGCAATCTCTGCCCACAAATACACTAAAACAAAAAAATTCTATTTTAGGACAATATCACACACTTACTGTACATATGACACTGAAAAAAACAAACAAACAAAAAAAAAAAAAACAGTGAAATGACCCTCACTCTCTCCAGGTAGGTTTCCAGTATTACGGCAGGATTCTCTAAACACGTCTCAGCCAGCCAGCTGCCACACAGTCTCAAACACTCGGTGTACACGGGTACTACAGCAGGGTTCACATCCACCTGTATACACACACATACACACATAAACAAGCACCTAAGGTTGTTAGTACATTCGTGTTTTTTGGGGGTTTTTTTGAGAACACTGCAAATTGTGATGCTGGGTACATTCGGTGCTGTGTGCAATGGCTCTGAACACTCTCAGAACGACATGTATGAGTTGGACATGAACCGGAAATTTCCTGACAGGCAATGGCTTTAGGAGGAGCAGCTTATATAGGAGGAGCACTTTTATTAGAAATGGATAATAATTTGTATTATTGCATGTGTCTGGAAAAAAACTGCACTTGAAGGAGTAGGTACAGGTAACGAACAGATAGCGCATGGTAGCTGAACCGCAGCCCCAGTATCTCTTTTCTGAGCCGGGATTTCTGTCAGTCATAGTTAAATGCTTCAAAAATCTATTTCTTTTCGGAAATAAAAATGTGCTGATATCATGTGCACAGGGAAACCCAATTGTCTTCCATCCTCCACGGTGCTAAAAATTGTACTGCCGCCAGCCAGCAGGAGTGCTCGACCTATGACAGCTTCAGATCTGAGACATATACACTGTCCATGTTCTCTAGAACTGATGATTTCAACCACTGATCTATCAGGGCACACCACTTCAATAACATGTTCCAATACTTTTGATCACTTGAAAACGAGTGGTTTGAAACAGGTGCCATGTCTGAAGTTGTTTCACACAGCTAGCTCTGACCTTTCATCTCAGGCTCATATATTGATATTAAACCCAAACTGAACTACTTCAACCATTCCAATACTTTTGGAGGTTGGGGGCGTACAAGGATGTATTTATACACACACACTCAGATACAACTTCATGCTGGGTGAAACTTGAATAAACCAGGCTTGACACTCACCAGATCCTCCAGTTTATCGATCATCTGTTGGAGTAATTCCAGTGCAAGTCCCTGCTCCTTCTTCACCCAGAACACCTGCGCCTCCTCCAGCTGCCACGCCCAGGAAGCAGCGGGGCTCACGTTCGCCATGTTTTGCTGCTTCATCTGAAACACTGCCCGCTCTGCCAGCTAGAATGCAGACCCTCTGAATGAGTCTTTTAAGTTTTTTTCATAAACTTCTCAATTAGACGTCACTTTGACAAAAGTATTGTCAATCAATCAATCAATCAATCAATCAATCAATAAATACCAGAAGAACTGAAACCACAGACAAATGTCATAGATACACTCTCTTGAAAAAAAAAAAATCACAATTTTTTATTCTAAGCATACTCACTGGATATGAGCAATCGTGTGTTCTGATTGGCTAATCTACTACTTGGATATGATGGCTACATCACTACAGAAAAAAAAAAAAAAAAAAAATTTGCACCAAATGCTATTTCCTCTTTATGTGAGGCTTCCAATCCTGGGCAAAGCCTGATACTGGTGAGTGCGGATTAGGCTATCGTAAGTGGCGTGCCAGACCCAAGAGCAAGGCTAGCGGGTTAGCATGCTAACCATCTCGTTTATAGCTCTTTTTCCCAAAAAATTTGAATAAAATGATAAAAATGCAACATTTATTTCAGTCCAGTTCGTGTATAAAGATTAAAACAATTATTCCTCTTCCTCTCATTGTATATGACTGACATGTGGCTCGCTGATCTGCACCCCAGATGTGATCAATTCATATATGATACAAGGCTGTGAAATAACTGAAACACTGCACAATGGGCAAGTTCTCCGCCAGACAAACCTGTGTGTTGCCTGCAGCACGTGACAGTCTGCACAGCTCCATCAGGTGTGAGGAGTAGCTGGAGCTCAGGAAGCTTTTCCTGTCTGGATCCGTTTCGCATTTGAGAATCGTCTCCTGAATGGATGAACGCAGAGCTAGGATCGGCTCAACCAGACAGAAATCACTGTCTGTCAACAGGTCTAAATGCTGATGCCACTTCCTGTAGATGTCCAAGTGGCTGGATTCACTAACACACACACACACACACACACACACACACAGCAGAGTACAGAATAACACATTATTGTTATAAATACATTATAAAATAAGACTTTTATGTGAATTTTGTGATAGGAGTCTCCAGTATAAGTAATGGCACAATCGCCAGGACTGAATTGTGCGCCAAATGTGCGTCTGTCTACCCAGCAGTATGAATGGGTGCCAGTAAATACTGGGAAGGTATCCCGCAATGGACGAGCGTGCCACTGAGATGTGATGAGCCACTTTAACATGACAAGATACGTTTCCTGTCTTATAAACTCACAGAGAACCTGGGAAAAGAAAACTGAGCGGTACGGGAACAACAAATATGTATATATTGGGTAACTCAATGGACAAGGCTCTGGATTAGTGATCCAAGCCTCAGAGGGGTTCACGCCCCAGTACCACCATGCTGCCACTGTTGGGCCCTTGAGCAAGGCCCTTAACCCTTAGTTGCTCAGCTGTATAACACAATGACAAATGTAAGTCGTTCTGAATAAGGGCGTCTCCCAAATGCCATAAATGTAAACATGTGTTATAATGTAAATAATCACAGGAACTTACATTCCACAACATTTAATGTAACCTGATTATGACTTTTACTAAATAAAAGCTGTAATCTGCTTCACACAGGACCACATCACATGACCCTGTCATTAAATATAACTTACATTAAATATAATTCATATTATCAAATGCCTCAAACTGCTTAATTCTACTAGGGTCTCAGTCAATCTGGGCGACGGCGGGGTACACCCTGACCAGTCCATCACAGAGCAACAAACACACACACAACCATTGACACTCACACTCAGACACCTAGGGGCAATCTCGAACAGCCAGTTAGCCTAATGTGCATGTCTTTGGACTGTGGGTGGAAACCAGAGTATCTGGAGGAAACCCACACAGGTACGGGGAGAACAAGCAAAAACTCACACGGAGATGAGCTTGCCGAGCCCAGAACCCATGACCTTCTTACTTTGAGGTTGACATGCTAACCACTACACCATCGTGCTGCAGCCTATTTTCTTATTTCATATGCAAAATGGTATTTAAAGGTTTTAGATCCTATTTTTTTTATTTTATTTGCAGTAAAACATTCATTTCTATAAAGCCTCTGCCTCAGTACAGTAAAGATCTACAACGTATATGTATAGAACTAAACAAAATGCTACATATGTGAGAGCATGTACTTCTTATTTACATATACATATTACAGATGTATTTATGTAGATATGCTTGGATGTGTGTGTGTGTGTGTGTGTGTGTGTGTGTGCCTGTGCTTGTCTGTTGTGCAGTAACAAGTAATATCCTGCAAAGGATCAATAAAGTATCCATGTAATCTCTCTCATCGATCGAAACTAACACAATATGTACCTAAAAAGCTGTTTGACACTTTGAATTTCCTCGATCATCTGCAAGCTGCGTAGAGCTGGATAGAGAGAAGACACGGCCTCCAGACTGCCACGACAGAGCTCCTCAACCACACTGAATCTAAAAAAAATACACACTAGATATGGTTAAAGGGGCCCAGTCACTTACCAGGTATATTAAATAAACATGAAATGCAGTGTTATCTCATGGAAATAAAATGGAATCGGCCATGATGTCTTACTAAAACCATTTGCTTACTCCTGTACGTAAGTGCTAGTAACCATCGTGAGAACTGTCATCATGACAAAAATGGCGTCCGTCAACAGAGACATGGATGAAGCAAGCAGTGAAAAATCACTGTGCAAGATGGTTCCTCCAGTCACGCCGTTTTGTTATTGTTATTGTTGTTGTAAACAGACGAGGAACCAAAACATGATTGCAACAGGTGAATAAGAGACATGAAGCCTGTGGTTTCACCAGGAGCCTTTTTTTATTCAGCCAAAATTGTTTGTGTTTGGCTGGCTTTAAAGGTGCTTCCGCTATTGTCCCAGGGGAAAACCAGTCATGCTAATAATGTTAGAGTGTGAATATATGAAATTTAAAATAAAAATTATAATGAATGAATTATTATGAATAATTATTACACACATGGGACGAAAGTTTCTGTTATTATAATTAGATAATTAGCATGGTAGCTAATATACCAAGTATGTGTGTAACCTAACTGCTTATTCCCGTCAGACATCCAGCTCAATAAGGATTCTGATCCGGTCCACTAAATGAATTTAGAATCCGCACTCTAACTTCAAATCAGATCGTGGAAGTTCAAGATCGTGATTTTAAAGGTTTGATATAAAAAAGCTAGTCTTTGTCATTCCACTAGGGGGCAAAATAGAGCAACAAACCCACTGAACTGCTAAAAAACATGCTAATGATTCATACTTCATAATTAGCTTGCTAAAATCTCATGCTCTAAAACCCTTCTCTTTCAGAAGAACTCAATTAATGCTAAACACATTTACAATCACAACTTATGTTTGTTTTTATTTAAAACAGCCTGATGGTGTGAAGCGGGTTTGGGACCTAAAGGTCGCTGGTTCGATTCCCGTAAAAATGTGTGGTCGTGGAGGAGGGATCCCTTCCTCCCCCCCACCCTCATGGCTCAAGGGCCCTTGAGCAAGTGCCTAACCCTCAACTGTTCTCCGGTTGCCCACTTTACAGAGTGTGTGTGTGTGTGTGTGTGTGTGTGTGTGTGTGCGCTCACTTTAGATGAGCTAAAATGCAGAGCCTAATGTCCCTTTTAGGATTAAAATAATGCTTGAAAATCCCAAAAAAATTTTCAGCAAACTATACAGAGTGTATTCAGCATCAATATTATGATGACAATTGTATAGATTACTTGACAAACCAAATATTTGGGGGGG
>JAQMYF010000008.1:23873405-23891197 GCA_030014195.1 Neosilurus mollespiculum
AGGCAGTTCTGAAGGCAAAAGGGGGTCCAACCCGTTACTAGCATGGTGTACCTAATAAAGTGGCTGGTGAGTGTATACACACACACACACACACACACACAATGCTGGTGGTTTAATTACAAATTATAGGGATATGCTTGAGAAGAGCATTCATGTTATCTATTGTAACGTATAGCCCAAATAAACACAAAATGGGTCATAAATTCTCATAAATTCTTACTCAAACCTCAAAAAAAACAAACAAACAAAAAAAAAACCCTGTATGTTCACATGACATAGAAAATAAATAAATACATTTAAAAAATACTTAACAGGTCATAAACTTCAGTAGAGACGATTCGTTGAAGCAGTATTACCAGGAGTAATATTTGCTAATGCAATACAGTGAAATGTTTATTATATATCTTAAAAAGGAAAAACTCTTAGTACCAATTAAGACTCGTAACTTTTGTGGTTTAGGCATGTGTGGGTGTTCAATTTTATGATCAGCATGTTGACCCATAAAGATGAATTATACTTTATATATAGTAGTACAGATCTCCAAAACACCACAGCCAGAAATGGTACCTGCGCTTCTCCTCCATGCTGTTGCGGATGTTGTCCACATAGATCTCGGAGTACAGCAGGGCGGTGAAGTGGGCGGAGCAGAGCTGTGCAGCTCGAGCCACTTCCAGATAGTTCAGATCCAGCCAGAAGTTGGACTCACACACAGTGCCACACTCAGCACTATAACAGAATTATTATTATTATTATTATTATTATTATTATTATTTTTATTATTGTTGGAGTATAAACCAGTTCAAGGAAGCATCCTGTATATTAATGTTGACATATGTAACCCGCTCCAGCATAACACGGACCAAAAAAAGTTGAAAATGGCGTACCTGGATGAAAATGCGATATCGCCAAAAATACATCCTTCAGAGCATAATCTTCAACATGACCAAGTTCAGATATCCATAAACACAACCTATCCATGCTAAAATACTTGTTTAAGAAATGGTTCCATGTCCAAGTTGTTGTAAAACTACAGAAATATCCACATGCCGATTTTCAAACTGCTTTTGTGATTGCTCAGGGTATTTCCTTATTATTCATATTCGGTACCAGAAAACTCTTCCTAATTACAGAATCCCAGGATTCCCCGAATCATTCAGCAGTAAACCAATAAGAAGCCTCAAAACAGACATGACTCGGTGTAAATGGAACTCCTCTGTTGCTAGGAGGATGCTAGTACGTTCGTGCTGATTGGTCGAGAACTGGATTCATTTAGTTTATAGTTGCTAGAGAGTTTCTAATGCGGACATTCAGAAACTGGTTCTGTAACTATAATTGCTATTTTTTCAAAAGTAGCATTTCCTGATTAGTGACATACAAAGTGAAGTAATGCAGTCAGTTTTCATGCCATAATCATGTATTATACCTCACTCTGAAGCACATCTAATTCACTTTCCAAATATATCGATATCTCAGTATGTTAAATTTCATACTTAATCCGTATTATGCTGAAGTGGGTCACATATTCATGTGAAATATTCATTCATTCATCATTTTCTGAACCGCTTATTCCTAATTAGGGTCGCGGGGAGGCTGGCACCCATCTCAGCCGACTCTGGGCGAGGGCAGGGTACACCCTGGACAGCTCGCCAGGCCATCGCAGGGCCATCAGTCACACAACCATTCATGTGAAATATGATTGTATATATTAAAATGAATAAATTGAGGAAGTGATTAAAAAAAGAAGTGATATAAAAAATACATTAAATATGCTCGAACGCTGTTTTCCTAATTAATCCCAACATTGCACAGAAAACTACAAATGTACCACACGCCCAGAACACCATACAGTGTTTCCAGGAATTAGGGTTTCAGGAGACTGATTTTTATTTTTTAATTTTTTTCATAAAAGAAAACACATACATTACCTGTCAAAATTTTTAGAACACCCCTATTTTTTTTTTTAATTAATGCAGTGTAATGTCTGAGGATACAAATTAAAAAATAGAAGAAAACAAAACAAAAAAGAACTAGAACTAGAACCCTGGCAGTTATATGCCCCTGTACAGTAAGGCCGACGTGACCTTGACCTTTGACCTCCAAAATCTAATCAGTTCATTCTTGAGTCAAGAAGGGGAATCTGTGTGAAGTCTGAAGAAAATCCCTTTAAGCATTCTTGAGATCTCAAAAACATAATGCACCTGACCCTGTCTTTCGCCGGCACAGAAATCTAAAGACAGTTTGTTGTGAAATTGTTCTGTTTAACATAATCACTTATTAGAGGAGCCACTGATGGAAATCAAACATTGTTCTGGAAGTTTCTTCCCAACAGTTCTGTTGCAGAAGTTCCCACTAATGTGTTGTACTTTTTGGTGGCTTTGCCTTCCTCCTACTTGATGGGTTGTAAGTCTGCGGACTGCACTGCTGTTCCATGATTTGAAACCTACTGTCTTGTCCTTTTCTTCTAAAGTAGTTCTGATATACCGCTTACCTTTATCCACTGGACTTGAACTGCTTTAATATCAATTTAAGTAAATAAAGAAATAGGGCGGCATGGTGGAGTAGTGGTACGCACGTCCGCCCTTTACAGCAAGAAGGTCCTGGGTTGGAGTCCCGGGCTTGGGCCTTTCTGTGTGGATTTTGCATGTTCTCCCTGTGCTTGTGTGGGTTCCTTCCAGGTAATCCGGTTTCCTCCCAGAGTCCAAAAACATGCACATTAAGCTAATTGGCTGTTCCAAATTGCCCGTTGGTGTGAGTGTGTATGTGTGCGTGTGTGTTGGCCCTGTGTCAGTCTGGTGAGCTGTTCAGGGTGTACCCCGATTTTGCCCAGTGTCGGTTGAAACTGGCACAGTCTCCCCGCAACATTAGTAGGATTAAGTGGTTTGGCAAATGAGTGACTATGTAAATAAATAAATAAAACTTTTGACCAGTCGTATACATGCATGATGTTGTCCACATGATTATGTTCATACTCACTCACCTCCGCAATACTCCAACAGATAAAGCTCTAAAGCTTCAACTCCTATACTAATACCGCTTTCTGCTTGCCAGCTTTCACTGTTAATCAGCCACACCAAGCCTTTGTTATAACTCTTATATGAAAATACCATTTGCTCTCTCTGCTACTTCTACATTGGATTTCTCATTATTATGACACCAAACACTGTCCCTTGTAACCATGCGAGCAATGCGGAAATTCCTTGGAAAGAAACATGAAAAGAGGAGAATGAGAAAGTACCTGTTAGGTCCCAGTGGTCGTCTCTGCTGTCTGAGGTAATCGATGACTGCTAGCATGGTGCGTAAAGAACCTTTATCTGGTTGACTCTGAACTCCAAAGTCTGTGTCTCCTGTTGAGAAAACAATCTCAGGGTATCATCTGAATATCGTATCCATTATCCAGTCCACCCACAATGCTTGTTGATGCACCTTTATGCTAAGCTTTAAGCTTATACAAAGAGCTTGTGCTGCTCTTGGTTCTATTTGAAACACTGGTGACCAAAGAACATGCTGACAGGGTTCACGATACCCGAATAGAAAACAGAGCAAAAATACAAGCGCATTCGGAATGCGCAAACCTCTGCCAAGGCTTAAAAATTAAGTACACAGCGCCCCCATAGACCTGCTCTACTGCCACACTTCCAAAAAATGGGGGTTTTCCATGTTGAATTTCAAATTATCAGCAAATGTGCAATCTGATGATCATCTCCTTGGCAGAGTTAATAAAATGTGTGAAATGTTTACCCGAATCAGAAAGCATGGGGGTGGTTGGTCGGCTGCCTGAAATGCCTGGTCTGCAGCAGTTGCTGAAGAAGCTCTGGATGTGTGTGGAGAGAAGATCCCTCCATAAGCCATTTCTGTCTCCCAGCAGCATGTCATGGATGAACAGAGGGAGCATCGTCTGGCAGAAATCTGTTTTCACCTGCAGAGAAGAAAGTTTGAGGAATTTTCTAAGGGGGCGGCACGGTGATGTAGGGGCTAGCATATCCACCTCACAGGTGGGTTTCCTCTAGGTACACCGGTTTCCTCCTATAGTCCAAAAGGCATGCACATAATGCAAACTGGCTGTTTCAAATTATTCAATAATTTATAAACACAATCTGGGCTTGGACACCAGTTTCAGTGGATGTTAATCTCACAAAGAATAATAGGGTTGTTAGAGAGTTCCAAAAAGTGGGCAAAGCCCACCTTTTGTTGCAGGATGATGCCATTTGACTGACATTTACAACCAACCAACCACATACATTTTCTGTGTTAGCCTTTATCAGGGGGTGGAGTCACTCCCCACTAAACTGTTCCACATTTTATACTGTTACGATATCCTTAATTGGGATTTTATGTCACGAATGAACACAAACAGCTGGGTAGCCCTGGCACTGCATCCAACTCCACCCACTACCTAATTTTGAAAAACGTTCAAAAGCATGCAAGGGGTTTAGATGGGGGGTATGGTGGGTAGGAGAGAGGTGGGGTGGGAAGGTGGGGGTGTGTGGGTGTTCTGAGACAGGCGTCTCAGTCAGCATATTTTTATATTCAGGGACCGTGTGTCTCAATTCTTGTACTTTAGTTAGTATACTTCGATTTAGTACAATATGTACTTAGATGCATGACCCACTAAACATTTTGCAGACATTTTATAGTTCTCCTGTGCACCCTGTCTGTCTTTATCCACAAAGGTTGTAATCCCCACCCCTTTTGCACATGTCCAAATAGAAACCGTTATAGGTCAAAAGCATGCAGCATTGCACACTCAACATTTTGACCATTCTGATTGTATCATCCAGGTACTAAAAGTGCACTATATGCTGACATACTTCAGTCTGAATGCACTTATGCACACAAAATAGAAAGAATAACTACAGAAGTACAAACACTGAGACACAGTGGGACTCTGAGTCAAGGGGTGAGAGTGTTAACATTATTATTTTTTTTTTATATATATATAATTTATTTTTATAATATAAATTTCATAATGTAGCAAAGTATCAAACAGTCGGCTCTACTGTACTGATGAATCCCAATTCTGCTGCTGCATGGTTTAAGAGCTGCATCTGAGAACCGAATGCGGCACAATGGTGTGACTGGGCTCGTTTTGAAGGCTCTTTCAACTACAGCCAAGAAATTGGGTTTTCTTTTACCAAGCCCAACCTGTCCCAAGATTCACACATCTTCATCTTTATCAGCATTCAGTTTTATTCAATGTGTCACAGCTGTAAAAGTTGCTAGGTGGTGATAGGAAATCTTCTGTAGACTGGATGTTCCTGTTTATCACTATTAGGTATCAGGCTGGGTGGAGCTGCTTAGTTCCGAAAATCCATCAAATCGTTCATGATACAAGCATGAAATTTGGTGCGAGTGTTATTTGGAACAAATCTTTTCAGGAAATTACCCTGGTCTTATCGAATTGTCAATATTCAAGATGGCGCCAACGATTGTTGAATTATATCGTTCAAATCATATCAAAGTGTTTGATTTCAGTTTGGGTTTGTACATAAAACACTTTTTCTTGCTAGACGACTCTGGTAAATTCAACAGTGGGTTAATTTGAGGGAAAATACATTTTAATTACATTATTTTATAATTTATGGAAGAAGGAAGAAATTTAATACATTCAATCAAAATATTCAATTTAACAAAACATTGGTATATTCTTTTCAATTTGGCTCCAGATTCAGTTTATAACCCAGATGTGATCATATTCTAATAGCAGAGAAACCCATTATGAAGTTTCTAGAGTTTTGTTCTAAATATGAGGTATTTTCTAAGTAAATTTCTCCAAATTACTAGCAGCCGTATGAAAGATAACTGAGACCGGAGACATGTCATAAATGAAAGAAATGACAAAAGTTAATCATCTCAAAGCACAGTGAAAACAACCGCTTTGGATTAGCAGAAAGACAGCCAATGTTATGGGCAGTGCTGGGTCAGTGGTTAAGGTTCTGGATTAGTGACCTGACGTTAGGGGATTCAAGCCCCAATACGACCAAGTTGTAACTGTTGAGCCCTTGAGCGAGGCCCTTAACCCTCAGTTGTATTTGGGGCAGCCATAGCCTAATGGATAGAGAAGCGGATTTGGGCCTGAAAGGTTGCAGGTTCGATTCCCAAACCAGTAGGAAAAATGTGTGGTGACAGGGGGAGTGAGCTGCACCTTCCCTTCCTCGACCCTCATGGGTGAAGTGCCACCTAACCACCAACTGCAATGTGACACTTACACTGCTCAGAGTGTGTGTGTTCACTTTGTATGGGTTAAATGCAGAGGCTAAATTTCCCTTGAAGGATTATTACAGGATATCAAAATAATGACAGAGGAATGTCATTTGAATTTCTTTACCAAATTTCATGTCGTTATCACCATTTGATCGATTTTTGCAACAAGCCACTGCACTAGCAAGCCAACTCATTTGTAGACTTAAAAATACAAGTGTGCAGATAGTGTAATATCATGATGAGCCACAAGATGGGACCATACTACAGTATGTGTTAAACTAGCAATGGAGCTCAACTCTATCTCAAGGATCGGCCTCAACTCCCCTCTGTGGCCTCCAACAGCTATTACACCAGGCAATATAACAAACACTGCAGTAAAAGACTACAGAGTGACACCTATCAAAGACAATCAACCCATCAATGGCTCAGAGATCCACAGAGAAAATAATGTGTCAAATACCTATTCGCATGATAACCATAATCTGGAGCGTTATAGGAAAGTGCCATAAAAGGGGGGAAAGCCATACATGTTGTAGATTCAGCACACAAGTGGTACAAATCTCCAGGTTGTCTAGTCAAAACATTTTAGTCTTGGCATACTATGCGACGATTGGTGGAAATCCACCACTACTAATTCCCCTGAGAACACCATCCCCACAATAAAGCATGGAGGTGTTAGCATCATGTTCATCAGCAGTGCAATGGAGACAAATGCTGGGTAAAAAATACAAATAAACACGACATATAAATACCTCACAAAGCGCTCTGGTCATAAGCAGGGCTTCGTTGCAGACCCCTCCACTGTCCAGAAGAGCCATGCACAAGTTCTTTAGCCATTCCTTGTGTTTTCCAGGCTGCACGGACCACAACTCTGCACTGTCCACTCGATCTCTGGAAACTGAAGTCACTTCTCGTCTCACTGTCGGTTCCTGGGATAGCCAGTAGGAGTATATATGGTTTTAACCTAATTAGAATAGATCAGAATGCAATGAAACTAGTCTTTATGACATGATAAAGCACTGGAAACATCAATTAAGGATGAGAGTGACTGTGTTTCATGCAAAGTTTATATCTGTAGCTTGACTAGGGGATTTAATGGCCGAAGTATGTCTGATATTTGGATATATGCCCACTTTCACCATTAAATCATAGACCAAAAACAACTGACTGGCGGCAAAATGATACCATGTTGAGCTGAGAATTGGACCGATTACTTACTTTTTAGATGCACTTTATTATTATTTTTACTATTATTATACACTCCACTTTATTGTTTTGATGTGTTCCTTTTTCCTGATGCATGGATTTTTTTTTTAACTAATGCACGTTGCTATTTATGAAGATAATAGCATTGGAGATACTCTCTGTTAAGTCCCTGTACTAACCAGAGCTTCCTGTATTGATTTTATCTCTTTACTATTTAGAGAATCTTAATCATTACATTACCGTCTCCACTAGTTCATCTTTATCGTGTGACCTCAGGGACTGCAAACTTTGACTGCGTGTTTGCCATTCCCACTATGTAAAGCATTATCTATCTGAAATGATTTTTAATCCTGAGATAGAGGGCCAATCAGATTGCGCCACTCCTGTGTAGTATATACTACTTTCTATTAGCAGAAACCCACCAGAAATAGTCGAGGGATGTTAGGCTTTAGGTATAACTTGGTTAATTCAGATAATTAATGGTTTCTTATTTTAAGCATTAGTTATCATTAATTGCATGTTATGAATGCTAATGTTCACAGCTTGTTCATGCATAACTCAAGTGTTATACAGTATGATGTCAGCAAATCTTATTGTTGGCTTTTTTAGCCTCGAGGTCTGAATTTTCTTATAGAAACACCAGCTGTCATTGAGAGATACTTGCTTTTCTCTTGGCTGAGCGAAAAGGACTCAGATAAAGCAGCAACGGGTCTCTCTGGCTCTTGCGCATCTCCCAGAAATCCAAACCGGATGGAGTGGCCAAAATCTCCTTCAAACATGTAGCAGCAGCCTGGCGGATAGAAATACTAACACACACATACACAATGGTTACACACAAGATACACACACTGGTCATCTTATTAATATATTCTAATAATAAAGACCACGGTCAGAATGGAAAACAGAACTGACATTAAAATGAAATTCATTTGGATTTGAGGTTACAGTAACTGGGGCAGCACAGTGGTGTAGTGGTTTGCACACCCGCCTCACAGCAAGAAGGTCCCAGGTTCGAGTCCTGGGCTCAGTGAGGTGTTTCTGTGTGGAGTTCTGTGCATGTTCCCCCAGTGCTTGCATGGCTTTCCTCCAGGTGCTCCAGTCTCCTCCTACATTAGGCTAACTGGCTGTTCCACATTCCCCTAGGTGTGAGAGTGTGTGTTGCCCTGCGATGGACTGGCAAGCTGTTCAAAGTGTACCCCACCGTTGCCCAGTGTTCGCTGAGATAGGCTCCAGCCTCCCCACAACCCCTTGTAGTACTATTAAGTGGTTAATGTCCCTGTTTTCTCTGACTCCTCACACATAGTTTCTCACAATAAGAGGAAGACACAGTTTTAGTCAATGGTGTGGGTACCGGATGTGAAAACAAGTTGCTGTCTATACGTTCTAGTCCAATAGGTATTCACAAGCTGCTCCTGGACGATGATTAGGTGCATCTTGCCTAACCAATGCAAGACTACACGTGCCAAGCACAGAACTTGCTCAAAAACTAGAAGTTTTAGTACCACTTATTTTTCCAGCCTTTTGTTGCACCAAATTTTTTTTTTAATGAGCTGCTGTCGATTTATGTTCGAACCCTCACCTATGGTCATGAGCTTTGGGTAGTGACAGAAAGAACAAGGTCGCGAATACATGCGGCTGAAATGAGCTTCTGTCACAGCGTGTCAGGGCTCTCCCATAGAGATAGGGTGAGAAGGTCTGTCATCTGGGAGGAGCTCAGCGTAGAACCGTGGAACAGCACTGAGAGGAGTCAGTTGAGGTGGCTCGGGCATCTGATTAGAATGCCTCCCGAACGCCTCTCGGGTGTGGTGTTTTGGGCATGGCCAACCGAGAAGAGACCCCGAGGTCGACCCAGAATGCACGCTGTGCGTTTTTGTGCTTTTTTGTGCGTTTCTGTGTCTTTGTGTGGTTTTGTGTGTTTTTCTGTTTTTGACTGGATCAAGCAGAAGATGAGGATCAAATTCAAAATTTGGTAATATTTTTATGTCTTCATTTCAGCATTTGATATGTGTTCTATGCTCTACTGTAAAAAAATATGGCGTTCTCAAATCATTGAGATCAAAATCATTGCATTCTCTTTATATACATTTTGCACAGCGTCCCATCTTTTTTAGGCATGGCGTTGTATTTTAAAAGAGTAGGATTTCTGGTCAGATTACTACAGAATCAATGTCACCTGTGGTCCGTCAGAGCGTTGTTCATGCAGCTGAGGATGATAGCAATCCACTGATGATGAACATCAGGATAAAGAGAAGCTGCCTGTGTGTAAATCTCATCTTTCCCATGATGCAATGCAATGGTAGACAAGTAAACAGGCCCGAGTTCTCCCAAGCAACCCCCAACAGCCTCTGAGAGGAAAAAAAGTGGAAGTTAAACATGTGTGCAGGAATGGACAAATACATGTTCTATGCAGCCTATGGGAAGGGACCAGGTGGGGCAGGATGTAGGAGGAGCATGATATCACAATTACCAAACATGGGAGCTATAATGTGCAAGGGTTAGGTTTTCGTGTGTATGAAACTTGTCCTTGCATAATAAGTATGTGACATCTAGCTCCGCCCATATCCCACACATGCCCCGCCCTTCTCCATCCTGCAGGCTGCAGCAGGGACCACCTAAAAATATTCAGTAACCCATTTCTCTTTCTTCATATCAGATTACCAATGCATCCCGAGACTTAACGTCCTTAAAGTCACCGCTCGCAGCTCTACGCACAGAATGCATTCTCTCTCATCCATATATAATACTTTGAATGCATGAGCAAAATAAATGTCATGGGCTCACCCAAGATGTCTCTGCCTCCAGGATGGTTGGCTGCCAGTTTGCACAGCTGCAGCAGGTTCAGCACCAATTTGACCAGCACACTGCTGGCGGGATCAGCTTCAGAAAAGAAAAATACAAAGAAAAACACAGTTGACTGCGAAACCTTCTATAAGTGAACTGAAATTGAATCATTTAAAACTTGTCCTTATCTCCAGACAGTAATCTAGTATGAACGATCACCCGGTGGCCAGCCCTGCTGCCATAACATGAAACTATGTTTATTTACAGCTCAACCAAGATCCACTTACACTGTTTCTGTTAATTCATTCATTCATTTATTTGCCGAACCGCTTCATATTATTAGGGTCACAGGGAGGCTGAAGCCCATCTCAGCCGACTGTGGGCGACAGCAGGTTCCACCCTGAACAGCTTTCCAGTCCTCTGCAGGACCAAGAGACAACCATTCACAGTCACACTCATGCCTAGGGGCAATTTGGAACAGCCAATTATCCTAATGTGCATGTCTTTGGACTGTGGGTGGAAACCTTAATCCTACTATTAGGGTCGCAGGGAGGCTGGAGCCCATCTCCGCCAACACTGACGAAGGCAAGGTACACCCCGAACAGCTCGCCAGACCATCACAGAGCAACACACATAACCATTCACACCTAGGGGCAATGTGGAACAGCCAATTATCCTAATGTGCATGTCTTTGGACTGTAGGAGGAAACCTGAGCACTAAGAGGAAATCCACGCAAGCACGAGGATAAAATTCAAACCCCACACCGAAATGCCCTCGCTGAGCCCAGGACTCGAACCCAGGACCTTCTTCCTGTGAGGCGGATATGCTAACCACTATGCCGCCTGGTTCAAATCCCACAGTGGAAGATGAGTGAGACAATACATTTGTCTCTTGCGTACCATGACACTCTTTTAGCAGATGCTCAATTTGCTGTTTGTGGGTGTGCAACTGCCTCTTTAAATCCTTAAGGCCCTCCATTCGAGTGAGAGGTAATGAGTCACATGATGTCACAGACAAGAAATGCTCAATCTCCTGCAAAAAAAAAAAAAATCTGTATAATTTAAAATGATGGATGATTTTTTTATGCTTTTGTTATCGTTTAATATTTACTCATGATTTTAGATAAATTTTTAATAAATATATTTTCACCGATTTATTTTCAAGCTTTAAATAATAAAAAACTAATTATAAACTTAAATTATACGACTACTAAGATCATATTTTCGCAAAAAACAATACATATAAATAGATAAATAAAGATATCTCTGAGTATTGGTGGTACCTGTCTGAGGGAGAAGGTTCCAGCTCTGTATTTGAGTGCGTGCTGAGCCGCTCTGAGCTCTACGAAGGCCGGCTGATCAGGAAAAGGCTCAAGTAAAGGAATTGCTCTTCTTAAATACCGATTCTCTGGATTTTCTATCACCAGAAACTTGAGTAGACTCAGTACCTAGCACAAAAACAATAAGCACTGCTGTTACGTTCATCAACCAATTTACAATAAAGCATTTCATATAAGGCTACTGAATATTCTTTAACAAATCTGGTTATGACAAGATACCATTCTATACCTAATAGTTTACACAGCAGTATGTAAGAAGACTGAGAGAAATAGTATATACTAAGTAAGTTTACGGAATGAGCAGACCTTGTTTTAGCGTTAGAAACGACTGTCAGTATTTACATTTACATTTAAGGCATTCGGCAGACGCCCTTATCCGGAGCAACTTGCGTTTTTATCTTTTTTTTTTTTTTTTTATACAACTGAGTAATTGAAGGTTAAAGGGTACCTGTGGTGGATTTGTATTACTAGCTCTTTAAAACAATCACGTATGACATCAGCGGTTCCATCAGACAACGCCAGTCCTTTCCCCTTGTCAAGTACGCATCAACTACTACTATTACTAGGCATGCGCAGTGATATGTTGCCTTTATTGGTTGTGCAGCATGCAGAAGACACCAGTCCAAGATAACACATTATCCGCCAGGTGCTGAGCTGTGTCGCCAGGAAAATGGTAGCGTGCAAAGCAGACGCCTGCACAAACAACAAGCGCAGAAATCGCGGAAAACATGACATCGCCACAGGCGGTACTCTGAAAACGTCTCCTTTCAGAAGCAAATCGGTAGTCTGCAAAGACCACTTCAACCTGTCCTTCAAGGGTCTTTTGTCTCACTTTCTTGCGGTATTCTATACTGTGTGAAACTGTACTATATATATATATATATGTTTGTGTGTGTGTGTGTCTGTGTGTGTGATAGTGCTATTAAACAAGTATTGTCACTAAGAACATGTCTGTGCATTAAGTTATTGTCTAAGTTTTCCGGGACACCTGCTATTGGTGTGACCCCCAAGCAGAACTACTTCGCACGAAGCCCAAGCTTCTACATCTAAAACCAGACGCCGTTCCAACGGAATTCCTTCATAAAAAATCAAAAGGATGACAACAGACAGTGCGAGACAACGAACAGTGCAAGGCAACAATACCTGCCCATTGGGCTGAGGGGTAAAACCGAATCATGCTATATTTCGCTTAGTAACTTTGGCCGTAACAGTTATAACCAACCTGTCGAGCTATGGCTGGCTGTTCGGTGACTTGTGCTGTAAGAGTTCCTACAATGACCTGTAGGTGGCTCTCTAGAGCATCATCGCAGAAGCGGATGGCTGTCTGGCATACAGAAGTGAGCAGGTCACAGCACAGAGCGAGACTGCGTGCAGAGACCTCATCCTGATGGCCTGACCTGAGAAAAATAAATTTGTGTGTCATGATTTCATTCATCAAAACTCTCCTGTTACATATGAACATATACATATTTTAATCATCTGGTGATTTTAACTGACAGTTTGCGAGTGCACGAAAATAGGACGTGAATCCCCCGATTTATATAAGACAAGTTAATGGCAATAATAACAGTATACAGATATTAAATAACAAATCAGATATAAATTAGTGAACTTTTTAATAAAATAAAACTAGGCACTTCTACAATTCATACACGATTCCGTTCACATACATCAAACAAAAGTTCAATACAGAACCTTGTATTCATATGCAAATCAGTTCTGTATTACTGACAAAAACATGAATGAACATGTGACTTTTCGGTACTTTGCACATTACAATGGTGCCACATGTGTGCAAAGATATTGCTTGTTTTTATTTCCTACCGAAACAGAGATAAACAATGCATGCTAGCTTTGATGAAGTTTGAAGAATTTGGCACTAAATATTAGAGCGAAAAACTGCAGAAATGAGAGATGCTCCAAACCAGAATCGCTCCAGAATGACCACATGACTTTACTTGTGACCCAGACACTTTAGTGACAATAAACATTTCTTGTTTATCACAGATTTTAATTGAATATAGTTGAATAACCTGCCATTATTTTTACCAGGATGTGTTTACTGCACAGGCCGTGCATTGGGAATATGCAGCAACCTTTCATTTGGAACATTAACAGAGCTTTAAAAGATTTATTTGAAGTTACTGCAGTAAAATGTAATTAAAGGAAAATAACAATGCAGGGACCTCATAAAGTCAGTTGAACCAGTGTGTCTGTGTGTGTGTGTGTGTGTATGTGTGTGTACCTGCTGTTGATGTGGTGTATAAGGGTGTAGATAATGTCTCGAAGCACAAAGGCCCATGCTCCACCCAGGCCATCCTGAACCTCACACAATAGCAGATTCACAAACAGGTGATACATCATGAGGATGCGGTGCCTCTCGTAGGCGTTGGTGGTCTCAGCTGCGTGTTTGCAAACTGAGGTCAGAATCTTCTGGATGGACATCTAGCACAAAAAATATTTCATAATTATTTAACTAGTGGCTTGGATAAGGACAGGACAGATGACAAGATCTTTATGGACTAATCCCCACCCCACCCAAAAAAAAATAATTCAATTCTGGTTTTTAAATTCAAATAAAGATTTATTTCTCTGGGTGGCATGGTGGTGTAGTGGTTAGCATGTCCACCTTGCAGCAAGAACTTCTTTGCAAGGGTATGATTCCCGGGCTCAAGCGTTGCTGTGTGGAGTATACATGTTCTCTCCGTGCTTCCATGTGTTTCCTCTGGGATCTCTGGTTTCCTCCCACAGTCCAAAAACATGCATATTCAGCTAATTAGCTGTTACAAATTCACCCAAGGTGTGAGTGTGTATGGTTGTGTGTGTTGCCCTGTGATGGTCTGATGAGCTGTTAAGGGTGTACCTTTGCCCAATGATGGCTGAGATAGGCTCCATATATTTTTGTAAAAATACACTAAAGTTGGTCAGTAAAAATACTGAAAATATGTTATTTGAACTTTTATAAATAAAGTTAAATACAGCTTCAAGTGAATGAACAAATCTTGCACTGCAAAGGGAAAAAAATTCAGTGTGCCTCAGTGTAAGCCACACAACACTATTCCAGCCAATCAGCAACAGGAGGCATTTGTGCTTTCAACGTTAGGCATTGCTTTGGCGATGTGCAACTATGAATTTGAAGGGCCTAGCATCTGAAAGAGCACTGAATACCCAGAGTATTTGTTTGGATGTTAAGTTCAAATATCAACAACATTTGTACAGAATTGATGACTGTCCCTTTAATGGAATGTTAACCCTCTCCTATTGTAAGCTTAACAACATTGATCCTTTTATAATTCTCAATGAGACTGGAGAATAAGAGAGCAAGCGCTCTGAGACCATCCCTCAGTCCCCTCAGTATGCTATTACTGAATCATGTCGAGTCTTACCGGAGTCTTGGACAGAATGGCTACCAGAGACTTGTGACTGGTGCTGTGACACTTGCTGAGGTAATCTAGTGTTGCTTTAATGACATGCGAGCTGAAGAACGGTGGATTTGGAGCAGGATCCAGCTCTCTACAAACAAGAGTTTACACAAACTGTTAACGTAATCTTCAAAACTAAACAAATCCCCTGCCAAAATGAAACAAAGTTAAGACCGCTGACTATACAATATACAAATATATAAATGACTAAATCAGAACAGTAAGCAGAACAGGCAGTTAATAAATAAATAAAAACACTTTAATTATTGTTATTCTATACAGTATAGCATAGTCACCCAATAAACTTTTGCAGGTCTCCTTTTTCAGCAGCACCTGATCCAGCGCCCTCATAGAGCGTCATCAACAGCTCAACAACAATATCCGCCAGGTTGCTAAAGATCAGGCCGTTAATTTGCTGTAAAAAAGAAACCAACACCAGTTTGGTAAAATCTTAACATTTAACATTAAGGAGCAAAATAATTTGATGTAAACTAGTAAATATGACAATGAGATATATTCTATTTAAAGCACAAAACACTCAGGTTGTTATTAAGAAAGGAAAAACATACAGTGAGCTAGTATTAGTGTAAAATAATGTGATGAATTCCAAGGAAAATGTGTCACCTGCGGTTTATTAAAGAGAATGTGATGACAAATGTACTTTTTGTGATAAAGATGATTTTTTTTGGCTAAAAAAAAAAATATTTAATTTATTCATTTCTTCATGTTCTAAGCCGCTTAATCCAAACTATGGTCGCGGGGTGGCTGGCGTGAATCTCAGCTGACTCTGGGTGAAGGTGGGGTACGCCCTGGACAGCTCACCAGGCCGCAGGGCTAAAAAAAATTATTTTTTAATACTAAATATATGACGCGAGGGTGGGGTACACCCTGGACAGCTCGCCAGGCCATTGCAGGGCTAAAAAAAATTTTTTTTTTAATACTAATTATATGATGCATATATGTAGTTTATATAAAGGTTACTGACCAAGTATGAACAGTACAGGAGGAGTTGCGTATAGAAGGAAAAAAGGCAATTTTTCTGTAAATAAATTAAATGTTTGTAAAATCTAAATATATGGTGCACATCTACGGGTTATACGAAAGGTGTTGAACAAGTTTGGTTGTATCTCAATGAACGGTTTAGAAGGAGCAGCAGATAGAAGAAAAGTGTGATGCTGCCAACGACACCGGACACACTGCAACCCAAAGTGATCCCTATGTGTCCACTCTGCTATGCAGGCAACACAATAAACCTCAACAGACGGATCAAGACCCCAAAACAAAGTGGATGTTTATTTGACTGTAATGAAAAGCTAGCTGTACATTTTCTCCCTTATTACACGACTAATAACAAAATTGATTTTAAAAAATTATTTTAGAGACTTAAAAATGGACCACAGGGGTCCTCGTCCGCTGGCAAGACCATTTGATAAAAGCTGTCAAAATAAGCTCAATAAAGAAATATTTTCTGTGACTTCAGAACAATGACAAAATGACCCATATACAATCCTATTTAAGACCATCCTGAGGGAAAACCCATGCTACAAATTTGGGCCTCCGGGCATGTGGCGGTACATCAGCGGAGCTCTGTGTTTTTGTGTGATTTCTTATTTCCTTTCAAAGTCATCGCACAAGCCAAATAAAGAAACAGTCACTAACTTGACTGCTGTGCACTTAAAACAAGGTCAAGGACACCCATATACAATCCCAGCTGAGACCTCCTGAGAGGAATCCAACCACCAAATTTGGTAAGCCTATGTCATTTCCTTCCAGAGTTATGGTACTAACAAGCCCTGACAAGCTGAAAATAGAAAAAGTGACCTTGTGATCATGAAACATGGTCAAGGTGACCCATATACAACCCCACCCTATTCGCTCCTGAGGGGGACCCATCCAAAAAATTTGGTGATCCTATGTCCTTTCCTTCCAAAGTTATCAGGCTAATTAAGTCCATTTCTGGAGCCACCACTCTGCTCATATTTGCTGACAGTGGGAACTAAACGAATCACAATAACAATGTTCTGCTTTCAAGACCATACCACATTTGACCAATCAGAATCAAGCATTTAAATTTGAAGTTGTTTGACAAGTAAGAAATGAAACACAAAAGGTCGTGGCCTTATAGGAAAAGCACTGACAGGGCAGTGTGATGCGTTACCACCCTGAAGTTCAGCATCTACCCATAAAATAAAAGCACACTGAAGTGTTTCATTCCACTTTTACCGGAGCAATTTGTCAGCACGTTACTCTGACTACTTTGTTTATATGGCACGTCCATCATGAATGAGCTATTACTAAGAAAATAACGGCAACTTATCTGATCTGAACCCCTGATTTGCAGCTGCACCACTGTTATAGAAAATGAATCAAAGCCTGACCAATCAAATCAGAGATTTAAAAATTACTGCGGTATAACAGAAAAACTGTACTTAAGTCAAATCAAACAAATCTAATTGGTCATGTGCAATAACATCTTCTTCCAAGTAACTCTCTTATACTGTTGAACCTTTAGTAACTTTTCATGAATGAATCTTAAAAAGGGATAAAACAGGTAAAGTCCTGGGGCCTCATGTACAAAGACTTGCGTGGAATTCTTACTGAAAAATGGCGTACGCTTAAATCCAGAAAACATTGTACGCACAAAAAAATCCAGATGTATGTCTGTGCGTGCGCATGAATCCAAGCACATTTCCTTTGAACATCCGAATCAACATGGAATTAAGCGCACATGTAGGAGTACCCGACCTCTCCCTGTCCACGCCCCCATTTAAATATGCAAATCATATTTAAATGAACCCTGCACTGGAGATTCCCCTCTTCGCAGGATCAGAAAACCCTTACA
>JAQMYF010000008.1:23907077-23934884 GCA_030014195.1 Neosilurus mollespiculum
AAACCGATGATTGATTCATAACCATTACAAACAAAGGGAGCCAATTTCACGAGTAACTATGTTCTTCTATAAGCTAGTAACGACTCTTCTATAAGAAAGAAAGAAATTATATTACTACACAACTGGTTTTGTAGATGTGCTGATCCGCTTTGCTGGTTCAGAGTTGGTTGGGAGTTTAGTGAAGTGATGGAGGTGCATTGGTCAGGAGTTGGTTGTGCTGCTGCTCCGGTTCTTTTAGCTCCGGGTGATGGTGTAAGATGTGGGCTTGGGGATGTGAAGTGTTCCCGAAATACTTGACTTTTATTTTGCACATTTTGCACACGGCATGTCACGTCAAGCTCCTTCTTACCTGGAAAATCCGAAGTGCAAACATTTTCCTTCAGTGAAGACGGCACTGGCTGCATTTCTTTTTCCTCATCCATGTCAAAGCTAGGCTAAAAGCTACAGTGTTTCCCCAATAATAAGACACTGTCTTATTGGGTTTTTTTTTTCTCGTTTCAAAAAAAACACCATAGGGCTTATTTTGGGGGTAGGCCTTATTTTAATTACCATTAACAGCAATTTCAATAAACAGGTAAGTGTGAACACAAAAATCTGCCTAGATAATAGGCAGAAGATAACACCGGTAAATAAAATGATGACTGTTATGCTCCCCCAGTCCTGCTTTTATCCCCATCGTGCCCCTCAAACCTACTTTACAATACTTTACTTACTGGGTTTTTTCTTAACTTCTTTTTTCTTTTTCTGTCTCTCCTCCGCGGCGTTGCTGTAAATGGCGCTGGCGCGCGTGCATTTATAGAAAATGAGGGGAGGGTGCGAACAAAATATGGATTCAGCTAGGGCTTATTTTCGGGGTAGAGCTTATTTTGGACCGTTCTGCAGAAGAAAGGGTAGGTCTTATTATCGGGGAAACAAGGTAGTTCTGGAGCCGCCACTCACTGGAACAAGTCACGACGGAGGCCGTGTCTGGACAAACGCGACACGTTGTGAGTAAGGTTGGAAATGCTCGAAAACACGTGATCTTAAAAATTGATTCTTGAAAATTTGAATCAATTCATAATGCTAATAAATAAGAATCACGATTCAGACGTGAATTGATTTTCTTCCGGCACCCCTACTAGATTGGTTACTAGACTTCCTGTCACTGTAACAAACTGAATGTTTTTTTTTTTTTTTTTTTTGCACCATCTTGTCAAATCTCCAGAGACTTTTGTTTGCAAATCATCATTTTCTTAAATACCCAAAGCAACCCATCCGGCGTCAACAACCATGCCATAGTCAGTCAATGAGATCACATTTCCCTCCATTGTGATGTATTATGTACATATTAACTGAATCTTTTGATTTGTAGGTACATGTTGTTTTTTTTTTTTTACATGATTGGCTAGTTGGCCATAATGGTTGTATAATTGCAAGTTGGCTGCTTACCCAATGTGACCTTCCCATTATATTTTTTAATCGGTTTTCTGTTACTTTAAGTGGAACCAGCCATTCAGAGGAAAGCAGAAGGACAACATGCTACTTTATTGTACTATTCTCTTTTTTCTGAAGTTAACAATGTTCAGAAATTCGGTCCCAAATTTGCCAACTACAGCATGCTACCATTAGTGCCGTCTGATAAATGAAAATAAAAGATACCACATGACTCACGTCAGGAGAGTTGAGGAGATGGTCGGCTATGGCCTGAAGATTCTGTTCCACTCGCATCCTAAGAGAATCGATGACAGTGAGCTGAGGCTTTTCTCGACATGTTCCACTTCTGTCTTCTTCAACGGCACTCCGTAATGCCACATCATCAAAACTGACCTGCAGGTACAGGGTCTCGATTTGATTCAACAGGGATCGAGCTTCCGCACAGTGGTCCGGAGGAGATATGCTGGGCAGGGCAAATATATAAAACACTCTGTAGCATTAATATTGATTTAAGCAATGGTTTAAAGTGGAGCTTCCATAAGGTCTTGGTGAGTTGTGTTTCATAACTATTACACTGATGTTTTCCCCATAAATTAGAAATAATTGGAGCCTATCATGGAACGATCATGATAGACTACAGAATCTACAGATGAAGTCTACACAGCAGTGCATATAAAAATACTTTAAAAATGCAAAGTGAATCAGGATTTTCATTTTGCACATTGTCCTTTACCAAAAATTTGAATTTATCAATAAAACCGCCCAGCTCTACAGTGTCATATTAACATATCAAATCATATCACGTTCAAAAAAAAAAACTCTTTATTAAAAACCATTATGAACTTAACAGACTCACCATTCTGGCTGAACAGAATTCATCAGAAATCTCATTCCTGCCATGGTGTCTTTCAGTGTCAAAGCCACCAGAATTCTTGGGATAAGATTTAGAGGAAAACTCCTGCAAATATACAAAAAAGAGCTTTACAATAAATTCCCATACCTCACTAAACTGATAAAGCTTTGCGCCAGATTGGATAAGTTTCTTGAAAACCAGATCACAATGCCAAAACAACATATTCAATACACAGAGCTAATAATCAACATTTGTTAAATTTCTCATCTTCATTGGTCAGAAGGCACTGAGGAGTATTCCATGACAGCTACATAGTAGTTCTAGAGTCATATTAATATGCGTGTGGTTGCTATTTAAAGTGAAATGAAAGACAAGCCTTTCAAACTCTCCTGTTAGACATAAAAACATGCTTATTTTAATTATCAGGTGGTTTTTACTTACAGGCTTGAATATGCAATGTGCTAAAAAATGGTTTGGTAGTTTATTACTATTAGCCAGTTTGAAAAGGCTGCTGTTTTACTAACATGAGAGTGCAAAATCTCAAGAATAGGACATCAATCCCTCAGTTCGTATAAGGCAATTTAATGGCAATAATAACAGTATACAACTAATAAACTAACAAATCAGATATAAACTATTGAACTTCTGAATAAAATAAAACGAAGCACTTCTACAATTCATACACACTTCCGCTTACATACATTAAAAGAAGCATGTGCTCATAGATACAAGAGAAAGAATACCACGGCATGCATTCATACTGTATGTAAATCAGTTCCGTGTAGCCGGCAGAAACACAAAATGATCAGCTGACTTCGCTACTTTTTATTTACCAAAGAAAAAACAATCAGAATCTCTGATAGGGTAGTGTCCCCACCAAGTTTGGTAAAAGTCCTTGCTTGGGTGTGGTCAGGATTTTGTTCACAGACAAACTGACAAACAAACATTGGCAAATACACTACGTTCATTACTTTTATATACGCAGATGATTAAAGTACAGAAACAATTTAAATCTAAGAACCTGCAGATGATTGGGTGAAGCCTGATGCTCTCCTCCATCTCATCACTCTGCTCATTCATCAGTAGCCAGTCAATGATGGCTTCTTTCAGCGAAGGCGGAGACCCAGCCTCCAACAGCACAGATGGCAAACACTCATTGCTGTACACACTCTTTGGAACTGAACACTTAGAAAAGGCCTGGGCAAGGCTGAGGGCTGAAACACTGCAGATAAGCAAACACACAAAGAAAACGTATATTCGTTAGAGTAGGACCCTAATGTTTCATTTCTTTACTGATAATTTAATATCTGCAAAGTATTATCAGGTTATTTCTACTGTGCGTTAGTATCATATACACCTACTGGCTACTATCAATGATTTAATTAGATGATAGCAGCACAAGATTCCTGCGCATGGCAGAAAAGAGTGTCGTCCAAACATCACAAGGGCTGCTATGTTTTTGGAGGTGCTTTTCTGAATAAATTAAATATCATTCACCATTACATTAATAATTCTGAAATTTCTTACACACAATAACAAGGTCACATTGACGGGGTATTCCAAATTTGAAAGCAATCCATCTAAAAAGAAAGATTCCACAAATGTTAGAAACACGCCCATTTCAAACCTTTTTTATATGCAAAAAATATATATAAATATTATTCTTTTCATGAACCATAACTTCACCTGATGCAAAATTGCACTCGTATGGCCTTTGGGCTGTGCTTTAACTACACTGCAAAGAGTAAAATTGCCATTTCAAAGAACAAAGTAATGTGTCAATCAAATTGACATCATGCACCTTTTTCTGTTTAATATTTACTAGCGGCTTGATCAAAATTAAAGTTGGCATGTTAAACGCTTTACTAACCTCTGTCCAAATAATGAAGGTATAAAGATGCTACATCAAAAAACATGTCTGTCACATGACAATGAATTTGCAACATCTCCTATTTAAAGGGGTGATCACACTAGAGGTGCGACAGGAAAGTGACTGATGCAAATGGCACATCGCGACTGTAATGACAAACCAGGTGAACAAACGCCATCACATTTTGGTCGCCTTGTTCATGAACTCATGGCAAAAAATTGAGTGTTGCAAAACAAGTCTCTGACGCAGGGTAGTCTCAAACTCTACAGACACAGACAAACTGTTACAGACAAACAGTCCGAAGGTAACAAAGTTGTCGTTTTGCTGGCAAAGTATTCACTTTTGGTTCTCAAGGAAAAGCGACAAGTTGGAGACTTCCATGCATTAAGTTTGACACTTGCTGGCATCTGCCATATTCTGTGTATTTTGTTATCATTCGTATTTTATTTTCATTTTTTTTATCACTCTAATAACGCACGGATAAAAAGCGAATAGTTTAAGAACCAAAAGCAAAAAAAAACGCGTCTGATTTACGACGGGAGATTAAATTTATTTTGCCAAACATCCATAAACCAATCGCAAATTACTCACAAATCAGTCGGAAATTGTCGTGCGACTTCAATGCGATATATGAATTTAAACCGCTAAATATTCGCTTGCATGTGGAGCCGCAAAACATCTTGACACAAACTTTGCAAAAAAAATAAAAAATTCTGATCAGTCGCTTTTCTATTCCACCTGCAGTGTGAACATTTCTAAACTTATCGACAGGTATTCAGAAGAACTCACACAGATGGTTTACACACGGCACCAGAGAACAGCTTCCAGAATTCTCTGTCAACAGGCACAAGGTGGCACTGCACCAGGCTTTGTAACAGTTCTAGGCACAGAGCCTCAGTGTGGGCAGAACTGACGCCTCGCACTGCCAGCGCCCACACTCTGGTCCAAATCCGGCCTACTTCTGCAGGCAGATCCTGCCTCTTCTCTAAGATTTTGGCCTGGCACAAAGCCACCTGCTTCAGACAACGCAGCACGTATGGGCCCCTCTCGCCACGACGCTGCTGTTCACCCAGCAGTTGACACAGCAGAGACAGCAGAGAGGCCAAGTCATGGGCAGAGAGCATGGAGGGATACTTAGAGACCAAGGCAGCTGTCACCTGTAGCCTAGAAATGCAGAAGAAAAAGAAGAAATGGTGTTGGAGCTTAAAGACTACAACAAAGCAATATGAAGGATTTTCGTGTCATAATTTGTTACAGATTTAACAATTATGCGCAGAAGGTGAGGTGAATAGACAAACCATTTAATTCAGCGACATCCACTGAGCCTGAGGAAGATAGCTGCTGTAGTATGTACTACACAAACCTCAGCAAAATGCACTTTAAAATGAGATTTTTGTGGTTTATTTCTTACATTTTTTAATCCGTGATGCCACGGGTGAACTCCCAGAGCCCTTGCAGCAATATAAACCAGCATCTCTTTGACACTCTTTAAGAGTTTAAGTATTTACTACCAGGAACCATGAAAAAAAGGCAAGTTAAAAGAGATTTTTATAGTTTATATTTACATATTTAACCACTACAAAGGCAGGTCAGGTGAGCTCTGTGCATTGAGCCAAGCTAAGCACTACGTAGCTAACGGCAACTGTTTATCCTACTCGTGCAGAATTGTTACTACTACACACTACACTCGTTCCGTAAAGGTATTTTAGTATATCCTACCCACAAACCCAAGAAAAACAAACTAAAATGAGACTTGTGATATATTTTTCCACTTTAAAGTGTAATAAAGACGACATCAGTAGTGTCTGTCATTTTAATTCAAGCATTAACCATTTAAAAAAAAAAAAAGTTTAAATCCCAAGATATCAGACCAATCAGATTCTTGTGTAGTATAAACTAATCAATATTACTTCACAGCAACACTAACAACCTTATTAAATTAGAAATTAAAGCATTACCAAGGTATAATATCGAAGTCACTGTGATGCGGTTGTAGGTGATCCCTCAGCGTTTCCCAGCCGAGCTCCACACGCCGCCGTTTGCTGCTCTGTGCGCCATCCCTCACCACAACCCGGAAATCCTGACGAAACAGCTGGAAAAAACAAGTACAGGTACAGCAATTTAACCTTCTATTCAGCTCCAATACCATGCAGTGAACAATTACAAGTGTAACAATTACAGGTGCTGGAAAGCTCGCTCACTCATTTTTCGAACCTTGTAATCCTATTCAGGTCACGGGGACGCTGGAGCCTATCTCAGACGACACTGGGCAAAGGCGAGGTACACCCTATACAGCTAGCCAGACCATTGCAGGGCCAACACCCACACACACAACCATTCACACTCACTCTCACACCTACAGGTAATTTGGAACAGCCAATTTGCCTATCGTGAATGTTTTTAGACTGTGGAAACCATAGTACCCCGAGCCCAGGACCTTCTTGCTGTGGGGCGGTTGTGCTAACCACAGTGCCGCCTGGTGGAAAGCTGGCACCTCTAATTAATGTTGTAAAGTTAGACAAAGGTGTAAATAAGTGAAACTGGTGAAATTAAGGCAAATAAACCACTTATCACCTGGTGACAAATATCTGCAGTCAGTTCAATAAGGTTTTCTCTGACAGCGACATGACGATAACCTGTAGCGTACTTTCCGCGACTGCTGGTCTGGCTTATTTCCTCTACGAGAGCATCGTACAGGCTGTAGAGAACACCCTGCCATTCCTCCCAGTTCTCGGCATGGGCACCTGGACCGACACAGACACACTGATTGTTAGTGATAAAAATGCTAACAAGTAAATCCTAGCAGGCAGACAGAAAAAAATTATATAATTTTCTATTTTGCTCTGTTCTATGCTGATGCTAATGCTTAAATAAATTGATTTCAAGAATTACTTGATAACGACCTGTTTTTATAATATTACTTATTTTTATTCTAAGGACTGTATTTAGAATTTAAACACATTACTTTTATTATCAATGTCCTCATCATCACAGTGTTTCCCACACAGACACTTCACTTGGGTGGGCAGGACTTAAAAGGTAAATAAACATGAACAAGAACATACTCTGATCAATGGATGAATAGTAATGAACATTAGCCCAGCAGAAGAACAGATGCATGTTAAAGGGGTGATCACACTAGAGGTGGCAATTCACGGTTGTCACTTTTCATTCTCAAAATGCTCTTAAATTCCTCGCGCGCCATTCGTAGCATCGCATTTTGGTCGCCTGGTTCGGTAACTCATCACAAAAAATTTCTGACGTGTTTAAAATTTCTGCAAATGTCGCAAAACGAGGCTCTGGAGCGGAGTAGTCTTAAACTCCTCTCAAACAGTCTGCACGTGTCTTGAGAAGGTCGCAAAGTTGTTGTTTTGCTCGCAAATTATTCGTTTTTTTGTTCACAAAGAAAAGTGACAAGTTAGAATTTTCCACGTTTGAGACATGCTGGCATCCGCCATATTCCAGGTATTTTGTCATCATTCATATTTTATTCACGTTTTGTTTGCACTTATAACACGCAAATAACAAAAAGTGAAAAAAGATCTGCAAACCAATTACAAATTACTTGGAAAACCAGTTGCAAATTGTTGTGCAGTACACAAATTTCCCAATTTCCACCCTATCACACGACCAAAGAAAGGTGTAAGCATGCACACGCCCCCTCCGTGACATGCAATGCTGCCACCCGCCTGTTTTCGAACTGCTGCGCATGTGTATTTGGGGGGCGGCCTAACACATTCGGAGGGAACTCACTATCCGTCCCCTCGTACGATTGAACTCACAGACGCCCATGATTGGCTCGTGTCTGCTGTGAGTGACGGGGAAGTGAGCGTATGCCATCCGCCCCTCACGTGAGAGCTCGGCCAATTATCTCCCATGGGCTCCCAGTCACGGATGGCTGTGGCATCAACCTGGATTCGAACTTGCGATCTCCAAATTGATAGTCACTTGCAAAACATCTTGACACAAATTTCAAAATTCGCAAAAAAATAAAACAAATAAAAAATCAATTCGCATCAGTCGCTTTTCTACTAAACCTCTAGTGGGATCACCACGTAACTATGCATGTTATGTTCAACGTTACCATGACAACATGAAGCACATGAGCACAGAAAGCACATTCGACTTCATAATACCACTTTCTCCACCTAGATTGTTTAACAGCCTATTAAAAAAGTCAGTAACCGTCTGTACATTTGGTCATTCTATTCTTGTGCGCTTCTTTTCCATCTTTGTAAAGCCCATTGCACACATCGTACCCGGCTGGTCGCACTATGCAGAATCCTCACCTGTCTCCAGTGTCTTGGCTCCTTTGGGATGATGCACACTAATCTGAATGTTAAAGAACTCCACCATTTCCTCTTTCAGACTGGAGCTGGGCCTCATCTGGCTCCACACGTACAGTATAGACGGGAGCAGTTCTTCTCCCAGTCTGCACACTCGTCTCCTGCGGTTCATCGCCACCGAACGGAGGAACACGTTCAGAGCGGAGATCAGGTTCTCCAACACCTGCTGCTGTCTCTCTGTCCTAAAAAGTAATCAATTTGCCAAAGTAATCAACCAGTTTTTATGCTTTTTAATAAACAAAAAAGCCATAACATTAACACCACACCACCTGACTGGTCTGTGGCTAGGCAGTCCCATACACAGCAAGCAGCAACACACTGTATGTTGTGTCACCTTCTATCATATCCAGCATTAACAGTTTTAGCTATTTATGCTACAGTAGCTCCTCTGTGGGATCAGAGGTCTATTCATCTCCAAAACAGCAGGTCTAGGGTTAACCTGGTATGCTGTGCTAAGTAGCCTCCAAAGGTGATGCTAGGAAAGACAGTCAGTGAATTCAAAAGACTGTCATGGGTTGTATGTTGGCTAGTATATTTGGTCTTATCCCTTTTGTGTGACGAAAGCAGGGGAACGAGCTCTGCCTTGACATTCTTTGGCATGCTAGTGTTTCCTATGCAAACGTAAACAGAGCGAACACGAGGATTTCGGTATATGAATTCATAAGAAAAGTTCAATTTATTAATAGCTTAAGTCCTGGTTCAGTGGTCATGCTTCGAATGTGTAGAGCGGCAAAACATCAAAAGGATGGGGTTAATTTGTTTGACTTTCTGTCTGACCCAGACGAACCATCTGATCTGATCACGATGACAAACGAACATGGGCGGACTGGAACGTCTCCAGCATTCAGTGAGTCATTTGTAGTGACCATTTTGCTGAAGACTGTTTGGAACCCGTTCCAGCGCCTCGATGCGAAGTGGCTGCAGGTTCGAATGCGGTCATGTCACCAGCACTGCTACAGACCTACAAACCTTGGGAACCCATGACAGTCTTCCCAGGTCACTGACTGTCTTTCCCAGCACTGCTACGGGTGTCAACAGTAACATCGCAACATTCCAAAGCTATCAACAAGCTTAAACGAAAAAGGCTAAGTAATCAAATCTGTTAAATTTAAATTGCCCACGGACATATTACTGCACACTGGAACTCTCTTTAACATCTCACTTGATTTCAACATTATTTTTTTCCTTTTGTAGTTCACTTTAAGGCAGAAAGGTGCAATGCCCCCACCCCACCCCCAATTTTATATTTTTCTGTCAATCTTGCTCCAACTTGCTAATACCCATGGTGCAAGAACACACAGTATATTGCAGCTTGCCGTGTATGGGACAGCCCAGCCGCAGACCAGTGGGGTGGTGTTAATGTTATGGCTAATACACAGTTCAGAAGTGAATACTACACATACTGTTTTTATTACCTGGTGTTACTTAGTGCTTCAGAGAAAAAGCTAAAGAGTGTGTGTGACAAGCCATCAGTCTGAAGGCAGCATCCCAGAACTATAGTGTGAATGATCCTGCTCACTAAAACCCGGTTTATGGATCTGGGTGCAGTGAAAAGTCCACAATACACGTCCAGCAGACCTAGACAACAAACAACAACAACAACAACAAAAAAAAAAACATCAAAGACCAACACAAGAAAATAAGGCCCTTAACTTATTTACACTTCCTGTGGACTTTCACACTTTTTTCACTGCACTACAGTCGCCGAGTGAAAAAAGCAGGAGTGATATAATCATTAGTGGTTGATCAAGCTTGGGTTTCCTGGTTGTTTTGGTTCAGGAAAGCTACACCACTTTCTACTATTTAAACAGACATGTTTCTCTTTAGAGCCCCAAATATCTTTGAAAGGACGACATCCACTGATCCAGAGGAGCTGTTCCAAAAAAGCCTCAATAACAGCGTGTATATAAAGAAGGTGTGGTGTGGTGTGATACGCAGCATTATCAGAGATATTACACAGAGAAGAGCCCTACACCTATTAATAAATCATCGAGTAGATTTTCGATTGCTTGTTGGGTCAACATTCCAACAACAACAAATTATCCCTAGAGGGGTATTCATAGAGTGAAAGATACCTCTGCCAGGCACAAATGGATCACTATAACTGGCGGCCACCGTTACTCAAAATAACAAGAGGGCTGCCGAATGGCGAGATTTACCCTTTTTTATGCAACACAGCATTATGTTGGGTGGCACTTTGTTAGAAAACCTATATAACATGATTCCGATCGGATATTATAAAAACGCTTGCAATATTGCGATATAATTGGAATAGCAGTGTTTAAATCGAATTTTGAGAACAGCGTCACGTGAGCTGCTTCTGCCACGTCTGAATGCACATTAATGCACCGTACCTTCTGGTGCCTAAAAGTATGAATCTATGTATACAGACTTCAACTTACAGTGCCATTGCTGCTGCGTTATCTCACACCAGTATTTGCGAACAGACAGGATGTTCTTAAGCAAGATGCTGCTGTAGTCCGCTCCATACGCAGCACAGCTAAAGGAGCTCTGCAGAACCTCCACCACATGAGCCAGCAGGTCTGTGCACTTTAACTTCGGCCCTCCTGCAGGACAACAAAGTGAAGTTTAGAGCTAACGTACACAAGTCACACCATATAGGGGCAATACACGCATATAAAAATCATTTATTCACTTAAAGGGTACCTGAATTTCTTTAAAATGATCATGTATGACATCAGCGGTTCCGTCCGGCAACGTCAGTCCTTGCTTCTTGTCAAGTACGAGTGAGTGCTGCTACTTTACTGCTACTACTACTACTACTACTACTACTACTAGACATGCGCAGTGACGTGTTGCCTTCTTCATTGGCTGTTCCTACCCTGTGATGTGAATTCGTTGTTTTGTCCTATTGGCTGGGCTGCGTGCAGCAGATACCAGTCTAAGATAAGACATTATCAGGTAGCGCTGAGCTGTGTCGCCCGGAGTGCAAGGCACACGGCTGCACAAACAACAAGCGCAGAAATCACGGAAAATGTCACATAACATTGGCACAGGCCGTACTCTGAAAACGTTTCCTTTCAGACGCAATCCGGTAGCCTGCGAAGACCACTTCAACCCGACCTGCTATCGGTGTGACCTCCAGGCAGAACTACTTGGACCCGAAGCCCAAGCTTTTACGTTTAAAACCGGACGCTGTTCCTACAGAATTCCTTCATTAAAAAAAAAAAAAAAAAAAAAAGTCAAAGTATGATAACGGACGGGGGCAGCACCACGCCAAAAAGGAACCAGTAAAAAGTAAGAGCCTTTAGAATGTGGGGAGTTTTATCACCTAAAATGTCGCTCGCTGCTTGTTTACTTTCGCTGGACGACCCGGCCCAACCAGTTCACGTCACTTCCAGGAAAAAATGATTGTTCCAAATTGGTTCAGCCCCCGCTAGTAATATACAGGATAAAACTGGCCAGTATAGAGCTTTTTATGGTTATTTATATTAAAATAAGCTCTGTATTGCTTAAACCTATTATATTATGCACGAGATGTGCATTGCCTTGTCTCTCCAAGTTAACTTTTTCTTGCTGGTTTGACTTAATTTGCGAAATAAGTTCTCTTCAAATTTTATCACTCACTTGCTAGTTTACTTTCACTCTTAAATGACTTTTTTACCCAGTTATTTACTAGGTTACATACTCACTTGCTAGGTTAACTTCTGTTTGCGAGTCTAATCTGTGCTTAATAGATTAGCTTTCAAAAGTACATTTTAGCGTGCTCTAGGTTGTTAGCTAGCTTCTGCCAATACACTAGCTCTACACAAAGTGGAACACTGTCACTCAATAAGCTAGCTTTTATAGTTAACTCTCAACTACTCAATTGCACTTTGAAAGGTTAGCACTCGCATTTGTGCAACTGCAGGCAAGATAGCAGATAGAAGTGTCGTGACTGATTAGTAAGAAGCTAACAATCTTTATCCAAACTAAGCTCCACCCACTGTACAATTCTAGCAAATGGTGACATTCCAAATATTTATATAATGCATGCTGTTTCCAGGACGATCATGATGTATCATGTGGAAACTTTACAGCACATAACATTTCCAAAGACTGTGCAAGCGTGGCGGAAGGCTTACGTTTGTTGGCACATCGGACAAAGAATTTAATCAGGCTGCTGATCTCCTGCATCTTCTTTTGCCGGTTGGCCTGAGTGGTGGCTGAGACATTGGCTTTTCCCGACTTCAGGAGCTCCGTCTCTTTCTGCAGGTACTTCTTTAAAAACCTTTAAAATTATATACAGTGCAGCACATCAGAATGCGTGATATAAGCATGATGCGCACCAAAATGATTACTATTTACTTGATAAGTCAACATCACTCACCTGAACACGGCATCCCATGTGAGCTGGGTGCTGGCTCTTGAGGCTCTGTTGGTGGACACACTGTCGAGTTCCCGCACTGTTTCAGGGTCCCGAAGAAGCCTCCTAAAACGCTCAACTTCCTTCTATATGGGAAAATTAAGCAATTCATGAGTGAGGAATTAATGGCAAGTATATCTCACATCATTGTCCAATGTAAGCAGTGTTTTTAATCCAAAATGTTACCCATATATCCAAATCTTAATGTTGGGATTTTATAGGATAGACCAACACAAATCGGTGCATAATTGTAAATTGGAAGGAAAATTATACAGGGTTTTCAAGATTTTTTTACAAATACAAATCTGAAAAGTGTGTAAAATTAGTAAATAGAGTCCACCTGTGTATAATCTAATCTCAGAATAAATACAGCTGTTCTGTGAAGGTCTCAGAGGTTTGTAAGAGAACATTAGTGAACAAACAGCATCACTAAGCCCACGGAACACACCACACAGGTCAGGGATAAAGTTGTGGAAAAGTTTAAAGCAGGGTTCAGTTATTAAAAAAAACAAACAAATCACAAGCTTTGATCTTCCCACAGAGCACTGTTCAATCCATCTTCTGAAAATGGAAAGAGTATGGCACAACTACAAATCTTCCAAGACATGGCCGTCCACATAAACTGACAGGCCAGCATTGATCAGAGAAGTATCCGGGGGGGGGGGGTAATCTGTCCTCAGGACAACTATTGGTCGTGCAATCTGTCTTATGTACATATATACACAACAAGGATGCCACAACTCTCCCGTCGAATTACCGATCGGTGCTTCATAAGGCCTTGTTGTGGCTAAGTCTTCCCCGTCTTCAGTCCGTCCATCAAGTAATCTTTGCATGATGTTCTTTCTGGTTCGGTGGCCAAAAAGTGGAATTTTCTCATTTTAATGATCTTTAAGAGGTGTTGTTTGGGGTTGAGTCTTCGGAGGACTTCTTGGTTTGTGACTCTATGTCTACGCGATCTTTAGCACTCTTCTGCGTGTCCACATTTCAAAAGCATTCCACACGTAACATTTCAGAATCTTTGATCTTGTTTGTACAGGTGGTTGAGGGTCTTAGTTTTTGCTCAATTTAGAGAAGGCCGTTTCTCCTTTTGTTGTCTTGATCACATCTGCCATCTACTATGATTTTATGGCCTAAGTAATGAAAGCTGCAGATATATACTGCTCAATTTCTGTTCCATCTATTTTGATCTTGATTTGTGGGCTATCGTCTTCCTTTTTTTGCTGATAACCATGAATAAATATATACTAGAAGAAGCAACACTGGTTTCAGATCAGAGAAGAGAAGAATCAGAGAAGACTCAGTACCTTCCTCTCAGTTGTCTTATCATGATCCAGTCCACGGCAACACAGCAGCAGCTCATTCAGTGCCAGACTCATCTTCCTGCCATTAGCTTTACAGTAAGAGTAAATCAAAATAAAAACAAATAAATCATTAATCCCCACAAAAATACACACACCAATCACTGCATGCTACATGAGTAAATAGGTGTGAACTGATGAAGCCAATCTCTCACTGCACAGGAAGCTAAACCTGCTGCTAGCAATGATTTAATACAGACATGATTAGCTCATCAGTTATTACTGAGATGCTCCAAAGCAGACTTTAACAAAAAAATACTACATTAATGCTTTTAATATTAATAATAATATTATTATATGAGCGACAGATGCAGAATCGATTATTATTGTTTTGCTTACACGCTTTGTTTACTTTCTGTTTTCTCTTGTGAAGTCGAATACAACTTTCCCCCCACGTGTAAACAAAAATCCGCCTTCTTCACGTTTTAAGTTTGGACTTTATCCTAAATCAAGAGTAGAAAACTTTACAGGGAGCATAATTTACCATTATAAAGCCTACCTAGTGCACCTATCAAGGGCTTTACAACTGCGTTTGGAATCCATCCTTTTGTTGCTGATTGTGATAGAGAGTGAATCAGCGCCCCCTAGTGAGTCGGAGAGCTGAACCAATGAGAATTGTCATTTTAATTTTATTTCACGTTTTCTGAAAGCTAATACACACATTTTACAGCATGATATAACCCTATAACCGTTTGTTTTTGTCCATATTTAAATTATCTACAAACAATCGACTAAAAGGAGCTTAAATTGTTATTAATAGTATCGCCCCGCCTCCTTATCAGACCACGCCTCTTTGGGTTTGGCAAAATGGCGGCGGTGAGGAAACACAAACGCGTGGCGGCGTCTCAGTCTGGCTTTTTACCCTTAAACTCGCGTCCTGGTGGTGATGGAAGCACACACGTCGGTCGTCGGAAGCGTGTCAACAAAAATAAGAAAAAGAACTGGAACAAGTACAGCGATGTTCAGGATGTGGAGGAGTTTTTGGAGGATGTGAGGCTGCAGCAGAGAGCTACAGGGTGAGCATGGAGGCTTTAACACACAGCTCGCTGGTGACGGTGTGAAACTTCCTCTGGGTTTTAATATAAAACTCAAATTCCTTCAAAGTAAACAGACTTAAGTCATAATAAGACGTTGGTTGAAGGTCCGGCGCTGGTTTAAACGGTTCTTGCGTCGCCACGTGCGGGTAAAGACTTCCGGTCACGTGGTTTAAAAGCCATGACGTCATCGCGTGTTAGTGTAATAAGTTGGCACGGTGGTGAAGTGGGTAACATGTCTGCCTCACAGCCAGAAGGTCTTGGGTTCGAGGTGTTGCTGTGTGGTGTTTGCATGCACTCCCTGTGCTTGTGTGGGTTTCCTCGGGGTACTCTGGTTTCCTCCGACAGTCCGAAAACATGTACATTAAGCTCACTGGCTGTTCCAAAGTTGCCCTCGTGTGATTGTGAGCCGGAATGGTTGTGTGTGTGTGTACTGGCCTGTTCAGGGTGTACCACCTTCAACCAGTGTCGGTTGAGATGGGCTCCTGCCTCCCTGTGACCCTAATAGGATTAAGTGTCAAGTGAGAGACGTTTGTGGACCTTTTCATCCTGTCCGTGCTGAATAACGTTAAGAACGTTATAAAATGTATAAATCAGAAATAAAAATCACTACTTTGAGCAACCCTTGTGTTAGCTTTTTCTTCTCTAACTTTATTCTGTGCAATCGTTCTCGTTCCTTTTCCTCTTTCTCTCCATCTCTAGAGGGCTGATAGCGGACAAACCAGATGAAAGTCTCTTCTTCGTGGACACCAGTGCGAAACAAAGTGCCCCCGAGCCAGGTAAACGTCCCACTCTATTCACTCACGCTGACATTGTTTGCCATATTTTCCATCGTGTGTATGTTCGCTTCGAAAGTGAAAAGGAAGACACTGTATTTAAAGGACTTCATAAAAGCTTGTGTTCATCGTACACATCTTTGCACATCATAACGGTTTATTGTTATTAACAATATGATTAAATGGTGCGTTTGTTTTTTCCGTTAAGGTGGCGATCACGCTAGAGGTGCAATAGAAAAGCGACTGACGTGAATGGCAATTCGCGGCTGTCGCTTTCCGTTCTCCAAATGTTCTCACATTTGTCTCTCTACATTCAGTATCGCATTTTGATCGCCTGGTTCATGAACCCATCGCAAAAATTAAAATGTTTGAAATTTCTGCAAATGTTGTGAGAAGGCGCAAAGTCGTCGTTTCGCTCACATGTTTTGTTTTTCCTTCTCAAGGAAAACCAACAAGTTGGAGACTTCCACATGGAATGTTTGAGACTTGCTGACATCCTCCCTATTCCGTATATTTTGTCATATAGTTTGTGCTAATAGCGCTAATAGAGCAAACAAAGCATGACTCACACGTTTCACAAACCAATCGCAAATTACTTGCAAATTGTCACGCGATATACGTATTTAAACCGCAAAATATTCGCTTGCATATGAAGCCGCAAAACATCTTGACGTGAACTGTTGACGTGAACTCTTGATAGTGCACTGCATCGAAGTATGCTAACGGAATCACGACGTTATAATTGCTGTTTAATAAATGAATCTCTCTTTTTAGAAGCTGTTAAGAAAGGTAAACACTCAAAGCCACTCCGGATAGATCTGATCCTGCAGTCGGATTCCCAAGTTCCAGCACCGAAAGAGTGAGTGAACGCTAAATTGCTCCTTCACTGTCTTAAATCACCCGAATCTTTGTTGACCAGCACTATGTCCAGCTGTGAACAGGGTCAAAGGTCATCTCGGAGGTGGATTTTGTGATGCCATATTTGGTGGTGGTCTGGGGCCACATAACATTTGTGGTGGGAAGGTGTCCTGATGCGTCACAGATGGCAATAACACAAGAAAACTTGGATAGACCTTGATAGATTCGTGAAGGTTTGTGTTCAGCGTTTGTAAAAATGTGCCACGCCCAGTGATGATCTCATCCTTGCGCTCCCAGTATTTCTTTGGAAATGTGAAGACGCTCATAGGGACCTGGAGAGCTGTTGTGTGAACGCTCCTCTGGGATCTGAGGGCTGCTTGAATTTGTGAGAATGTGCTCCATGGCATGTCGGAAGACATTTGTTTTTCCGTAATACGAGAGAGAGAGAGAGAGAGAGAGAGAGAGAGAGTCTTTCCTGTTTTATATCTTTGTGATTCTCAGCCTTTGAGCTGTGGTACTTCTGCCAAGAGTGATGCTCTGTGCATTCCGTTTATTGTGTCTAAATAATGCAAATACAGCTCGGGAAGGCTACAATATTAAATAACCTAATAATAATAATAATAATAAATAATAACAATTAATTGGTGGCGTAGTGGTTAGCACGTCCACCTCACAGCAAGAAGGTCCTGGGTTTGATCCCCAGGCTCGGGGTGTTTCTGTGGGGAGTTTGCATGTTCTTCCTGTGCTTGCATGGGTTTCCTCTGGGTACTCCAGTTTCCTCCCACAGTCCAAAAGCATTCACCATCAGGCTAATTGGCTGTTCCAGATCACCCCTAGGTGTGAGTGTGAGTGGTTGTGTGTGTGCTGCTTTGCAATGATCTGGCGAGCTGTTCAGGGTGTACCATGCCTTTGACCAGAGTCGGTTGAGATGGGCGCCAGCCTCCCCGCAACCCTAATTAGGATTAAGCGGCTTAGAAAATGAATGAATAAATTAACTGTAAAATAGTTCCAGTTTGAATTGTATTTAGTATGTTTTCTCGTAACTCTATCATTATTTAGATTTTCTAAGTTTGGTTTGATACATTTTTATATAAAAGGTCTTGAACAAACTTTTTCCGGTAATCCGAATAAATAGCCTTGATGAGTCAAAACAAATTTAGGACCTTATTTGACATTCAGGCCGTTCCTTATTTTTAGTCCTTTGTTTCGCAAATCTACCCATGTCAATATTCACGAAGTTAAAAAAATAAATACAATTTAAAAAAAAAAAAAAACTAAAAAAAAAAACAAACCCATCTTTATTTATTTATTTATTTATTCTTACTGGTGTAAATCGTTACCCATTTGACCCAGAGAGGGAGGAGTCTTGTGGAGACAGTGAGACGTCACATTCTATTGACTCTGAGGATGAGGATGCTACCGGAGATGAGTGTGACGGTAAATCCAAAATGGCATATTCAGCCAAAGTTTCGCCAACTCGGCTTTCCTGTCGTCAGGTTGGTTTAGCCTTATGTTTTCGGTGATTTCTGTGCTTGTTGTTTGTGCAGCTCAGCATTGACTGTGTTATGATGCAAGGGGTCAGTAACTCAGAACAGTCAATCCGAAGAGTTCGGCGCCCAGTTTGTACGCGCACAATCATCTGGTGCGCAAGACGATCGGAAGTGATACTACTGACGTGTAGCTCTTATGGCTCATTACGCTTTTGCACGTTTGGATTTGCAGTGTTTCTTGTGCGTAACCGATATCTTTGCCTATTTGCCGCCCACGGAAGACCCCAGCTCGGTAGGCTTAATGCATGGAAGGGCTACGGGTGTATGAAAGGATTTTTAGTTCAACCTCCTTTTTGAATGTTATGGAAAACGTTGTGACAGTTTGTGTCACTGGTCTGTTTAAAGCAGGAGTTCAAACAGAATATACAGAGTATGAAAAGTATTACATGTACATCATCAGCTCAGGACAGACTCCTGGATTCAAATTATTAAATGTTTAAATCAAAGCACTGGTTCAGGATTCTTTAAGGGTATAAGAAAGGGGAAAATAAAAATATTTTCATTTACCCGTTCTTGTATTCTTGTTCTGTTGTGTTAAAGAAAAAATGTAAAAACTTCTTCTTAAAATATTTTTTTTTCCCCCTTTGTCCTGTCTTGGGTTTGCAAAATAGAAATCCTCCCAACAAGGAATAAAAAAAGAATGACCTCAAATGAAATTACTGTATTTAGTTTTTGAAATTTGTTAAAAAAAAAAAAAAACAAAACAAAAAAAAAATTGCAGTAGGTTAAAACATATATAAATATTTTTTTTCTAAAAGCCAGTTTATGTAAAAGCAGATATTCAGTTGAGCACATTGGACAGTAGTGGGGGGGGTGTCGGGTTATGGGTTTATTCAAATTCAAAATGCTAATAAATCAGTAATATCTTCATGTAGCATTCTAAAGCCCAATAGATTACTGGGTATATCCCAAAAGTGTATGTATACAAAGTCTGAGCATTAGCCGAGTCTTTTTCTGGATCTCGCCTGGAAATTGTTGGGTGAGGAAGAAAAAAAACAAGAAGAAAGATTTCAGGGGTGGAAATGGAGAAATGAAAAAATTGCAAGTCTTCCCGACTTATCACCCATTATTCCCAAATAAAGGAAAAGCCTGGGGTCCTTTTCTAGGGTATTCTATCGCACTTCCAAAAGAAAGCGAGTGTTTCGTAAAGAGTGTTATGTACAGAATCCGGGAAATAAATTCTTTCTGAAGGACAGATACACATGAACATTACATTGACATGCAACACCGTTATGGTTATATTGTGTTAAACGCTTGTCAGGAGAGAACACATGCCGATAATCGCTTTTGGTATAAATATTTTAGTATGTTTCGCGTGTGTAAATAAATCTCTGTAAGCCATGAGCCAACCAATACGTTACATCATATCCCATCTGCTCAGCTGCTGAAATTGGGGCCTTTCATTCAATTATCAGAAAAAGAAAAAAAAGCTGTTGCACAGAAGAACAGTGTTTTGAGCAATGAGATATTGATTTAGCTAAACAAGCCGCCTTAATAAAACCTTCCCAGGATACATAATACATGAGCAAGCAGGTGGGAGCCATGGGGTTGTAGATAACTGAAATTATTCTAAGTGTTGCATCCTCTTCTCATGCTTCTCCTCTCCTGACTAGTATCTTGGCATACCAGTGCCCCAATGCCAAGAAGCTGCGCCGCATGGCCGAGAAGGCAGAGAAACTGGCCGCCATGGGTGTGCTGACACGTCGAGAGAAGCTCCTGCGGCTGCGTGAGACACAAGAAGCTCGCGTTAAAGAGAAACCTCTGAACCCCAAGGATCCAGCCAGGGGTTTCTACAATCTGTGGAGTGCAGACAGTGAGTAAATGGGTGTTTTCAGATCATTTAATTAAAGAAATCTTCTAACGATAACCATGTAGTGAATGTAATAATGAACAGCAGGTAAGGATGAGTGTTATAGTTACTAATTATATAAGTGGTATCTGTATCTGTTTTTTTTTTCTGTAGACTTGGTGTGGTTTGGTTGACCTGTTGAGTAAGCCGCGTGGTATCAGAGTTAACGTGTCATTGAGTTTTACACTTCTCATGTCCCTGTCTTACAGGCCCGGACACTGCAGATCCCTACTACCTCGAGCAGACTAAGAAGAAACTGGTTAAGGTGAGAATAATGTTTACGCCAGGGATTAGAACTCTTTATCAGCACAAACATATAAAAGAAATTATATAAGTGAAACACCTGATTGTTAGGGGCAGTTTATTTAGTATATGCTACACGGAAGCGGTGCAATCTGATTGGTTCGGAGCTAGGGATTAAAAAAACATTATCGCGAGTAGATAATGCCTGAATTAAAATGGCGGAATTGTTTGTCACGGTCACTTGGTGAAGGTGTCATCATTCGGCTTTTGCCTTTAACCCATTCAAAGTCAGCACACACACACACGCGCGCACACACTCGGAGCAGTGGACTGGTGCACACTGCATTGCCCAGAGAGCAGTAATTGCTTCCTGCACTTCTCCACCCCTGAGCATGGGGCAGCATGATTCGTGCCCCACTGTTATTTGTGCTTGTTACAGTACCTATTTGTTTATTTAATTTTTTTTGTATACTATATTGTGATATTTTTATATACTGAGATGGGAAATATAGCTTCTGTTTTTAACCCATCCAAAGTGAGCGCACACACACTCGGCGCAGTGGGTCGGCCCACATTGCAGCACCTGGAGGACAGGTGCCTTCCTCAAGGGCACTTCAGCCATGAATGTAAAGGAAGGGAATGGGCTGCTCAGCCCCACCCCCATCCCCAGCCACGGCTGCCCCCGTGCCTAATGCCTATTTGTTTCAATAATAAAAAACAAGTTCTTGCCTTCAAATAGTTTGATTCCGGTTTTGGTCACCTTTTTTACCCCTTCAGCCATCAGGTTGTTGCAGTATTGTCACTGCCTGCGTCTGCATTGGCGTCCAGATTTTCTTTCATTGTCCCCAACCCTACGCATCTAATACCTCAACAATTATACATGCTAACTTTTTGAAATTTTTCCTCTATGCTTGTACCTTGGGCTTGTTTTGTTCATCTGACCTTTGACCTTGTCCCAATTACCCTGACTTTGTAAAGTTTGTCTGGGCTATTTTTCAAGATCTGCTGGGGAGGGATCATTCTGAAACAGAATGCAGGTTTCCTATGGTGTGTATTTGTGCATAGGCTTGTCAGTCTCTCTGTTTTGACCTTTCACCTTGTCACAATGACCCTGTAAATTTGGGTAGCTGAGGGGTTTCACCGTCTCTGATGGCTATTTTTTTTCATCTAAAATAACAAGAGCCAACCGGGTCGGACTGGGGTTCTAACCTTAAGTGTTTAGGTAAGAATGGGGTCTCGGTTGCCAGCCACACGTCTGCTTGCCTCATACTGCGTATGCCTACTTCCTTCCTGTTCACCAGAACAAGTGACGTCAAGTTGTATTTGGTGGGAGGGGCAACTAATTCTTTAAAAAAGTTTAAGATACTTTCATTGTAAATTTTGTTGCTTTATGTGGAATAAGACTAGAATGAACAGAAGAGCCAGCCAGCTTCCAGTTTTTTCCTGTAGTGACACAGCTACTAATGTAATATGGTGTGATATCCTACTAGTGGATTAGCCAATCAGAATGCTTGATAGCTCAATAGTAACAGAATAATCAGCAATATCCACCTCACCTTTGGCGATTTAATTATGTGGTGTGGTGTAGTTTGAAATTCTTGAATTGAAACCCCCCCATCTCTCTCCAGAGACCAGAGAAGCTGAACGAGAAGCCTTCTGTCCTTCCTGCGGTTGAAGTCATCGGCCCAGGGGCCTCATACAATCCTGATTTCCTTTCTCACCAGGTACACCAGTGCTCTTGTTGATACATGTGTGCTAGGTGTGCATGCTTGAATTCTACCCAGAGACCTATGGCCACAGTATCCCATGGTACCACACTGAATCCACTGTTATGTTGGTATTGCACCAGAATGACACAGAACAATAAATGCTGTTGTATTTATTTAGACGTTGCTGCTGGAGGCTCATGAGGCTGAGGTGAAAAGGGTGAAGGCTGAAGAGAAGCTGGGGAGACAGCTGGCGATAAATAGAAGGGACATCGCTACTGAGGTACAGCCAAACAACATCGATGTTTTTTCATTGAAAGAATTTTAGAATCCCTGCAGGGTTTTGGGGGTGTGGATGGATCTAAACTCCTGGATTTGTAGAATTTATACATTTGAAACATTAGTATAATGTAAGGTGTAATAAAGCAAGATGGTCATTGTCCATATTCCTGGGTGTTGTGTGCATCCTGTGGAGTGGTTTTTTTTTTTTTTATATTATTTATTTATTTATTTTTCCCCCCCTTTTGAAAAAAATTTTTTTTGTTTGTTTATAATATTGATATAAGATTGATTGTCTTTGTGAGAATGTGACTATGATAACGCAAAACTTCTGGACAGATTTCCATAAAATTTTAATCGAATATTAATTTTAAACCGAATCTAAATTTTTTTGGCCTGATCCAGAACCAGGACGGTTTTATTGGATTTTTTTTTTTTTACGTTGCCCAATAGGACAAGGAGGCAAAACTCTCCCAGAATGTGCTGACTGAAAAAAAAGGGGGGGCCTCAAAATTAAAATTGGATCAGGCCACTAGGGGGCAGTATAATACTATATCTGCTATTACAACCCATGTAAAGAAGAGATAGCGTTGCAGATTTGGTGGAGGTCTGCACTCTCCGAGTGGATAATGCTGTAATCGAAACCAAAAAAACTTGTGATGTGTGACGGTCACTTGGGGCAGACGCTCTTATCCGGAGTGACTTGCAATTAACAACTTAACAATATACAGTACTGTTCACTGACCTCCGCATTTGATGGGTAGTTATATATCTAGATGCAGGTCTAGAACACACACACACACACACACACACACACACCCCCCGGCCTGTTTTTAATTCCGCCCAACATGAAAATGTTTGTCCAGGAGAGCACCTTTAAAGAACAGGTGGAAGGTCTGATCGAGGAAGACGAGGGGGAGGACATGAAGCAAACCGAGCACACGGCGGAAGATTCCAAAGACTCAGCTGCCGGGCCGACAGCACAGCCGGAGAAGAAAACGGAGAAACAGAGGAAGAGGGAGAAGGCAGAGAGGATAAAGGTAATGAGGGAGGAAAAGACGGCTAATTTAAGCTCTCTGCTTTTCTTCCTGCCCTGAAGCCTGCTTCCTGTCTCCATCCGTGTAACAGGAACTGCAGAAGGCGACGGAGAAGAAGATGCTGAACAGCCGACAGCAGCTTTTCCAGCTGCGCTCCATCCGTGCAGATCTGAAGCAGAGGGAGCTGAGGACCAAATCAAGGCAGATGAAGCGTAAAGCACAACAGGAGGCGCAGAAAGCACTGCCTCGACGTCTGGGCAAGCTACGGTTAGTGTCGATTCATTTACATCTGCTTTGTTTCCTTTTCAGTGAACACGTTCCTTGCTCTAACTTTTTTATGCAAGTAATCAGACACATTTGTTTACTGTTTTTGTTTTTCCTCCTCACTTTCACTGTTTTATGCTATTAATGAACGATAATAATAATTGCACATTTCTAACATTTTACCTCAAAGGCTGCAAATTTTGTACAGTGTGTTTCTCTAAAATCACACAAGATGAGGGCATTCAATATTTTTTTTAAAGGCTATTTTATATGTTTATATGAAGACCCACCCCATCCCTTCATTAATGGGGGCCCGAAAGGTTGCTGTTTGATTTCTGAACCAGCAGGAAAAATGTGTGGTGGCGGGGGGGTGAGCTGCACCTTCCCTTCCTCCACATTCATGGCTAAAGTGCCCTTGAGCAAGGCACCTAACCCCCATCTGCTCTCCGGGCGCCCCACTGTGTGGCAGCCCACTGCTCCGAGTGTGTGTGCTCACTTTGGAGGTGTTAAATGCGGAAGTCAATGTTTCCCTTGCGGCATTAATACACTATAAAATAAATAAATTAAATTTGGCAGTATGTGATAAACTGTTCGCAAGATAGCCACTCCACCCTTATTCCATGAAATGCAACAAATTTGGAATGAAGAATCAGTGGCAGCTAATGGTTAGAGAAGCGGCTTTGGGACCTTCTTCCCGAACCAGAAGGAAAAATGTGTGGCGACGGGGGTAGTGAACTGCACATTCATGGTGCCTTTGAGCGCCTTTGAGCAAGGTACCGAACTCCCAACTGCTCTCCGTGTGCTCACTGTTTACGGGTGTGTGTGCTCACTTTGGATGGGTTAAATGCAGAAGTCAAAATTTCCCTTGTGGAATTAATGCAGCATTGAAAGAAAAGTATGTAATGGTAAGAAGGTAAATCAAGAAGTGGTTATATGCTGGTGACTGGGAGAGCGGGCATCGTAAGTGGTGTGTGACAGCAGAATTGCGGCAAGCAGCGGTAAGCTAAGAGCAAATTCCATCCAGCTGCCGAGGCACAAAGTGGAAATGATCTTGAACACCTTTTTAAGAAGTGTATCAACTATAGACATGTTTTTATTTCTTAAAATCTTCACCATTGAGTTGAATTCTTCCATTTAAATCTTGTCGGGTTTGACTGATGGCCTCAACAGTTTATCAGCGCTTGTCTAAATCAAGCTAGTGGAGTAGTAATTAGTATATGCTACTCGGTAATGGCACGATCTGGTTATTCTGCTATTTCGGGACCATGAACCATTCTTCCGAGTGGATAATACTTGAATCGAAATGACAGACACTGACGGTTTGTCACGGGCACTCGAGGTCACTGCATCATCTTTATCACATTTTAAAAAGTAAAAATTAACCATTCAAATCTCGTTCTAGTTTGCTTTTTATTGTATTTGCTTGTAGCGTATGTACTAAAATTTGGAATTCGTGTGCAAACACCCTTTACTGATCCACTTTTGGTTCTGTGTTCGTGAAGTATGTACGCTCCGGTCTGAATGAGAATACACTCCATACACTCCTTATCTCTACAGCATGTATGGAGCTTCGCTCTGCTAGCTCACCTCAAAGTCTACAGCTCACCTGAACAGTCTCTGTAACGGTTAAATTACAAAGTTGTGGGGTTTTTTTTTTCCTCTCTCTCTTTTCTTTCTTTACACTTTATGCAAAAAATTTTAAGTGTGCAAACACCTTTGTGGAGCCAGTCTTCTTATGTGGCTGTGTAGTATGTACTACCTCTGGATAAATATACTTGGCTTAATCCATAGCGCATATCAACTCCGCTTAAACCACATGGTTCACCTGATCAGTCTCCCTCATGGTTATGTGATGTAAAAGTCTTGTTTTTCCATTGTGTCTATATAGTACTTCCACAACAAAGGGTTTAAAGAGACGTAACACAGCTCTCAGGCTCTGCACCTGCCTGTCCCGGGTAGTCATCTGAGTCCGTCCTGATTTTAAAAAATAAATAGATAAACCATAATAATCTCATTTTAGACGTTAATGTGGCGCAGTGGTTAGTACGTTCGCCTCACAGCAAGAAGGTTTGATTCCCGGGCTTGGTGAGGGCGTTTCTGTGTGTAGATTGCATGGTTTCCTTCAGGTACCCTGGTTTCCTACTACAATCCAAAAATGTGCACAGTAGGCTGATTGGCTGTTCCAAATTGCCCCTAGGTTTGAGAGTGATTATGAATGGTTGTGTGTGTTGGCCCTGTAATGGTCTGTTGAGCTGTTCAGGATGTACCCTGCCTTCGCCCAGAGTTGGCCAAGATGGTCGCCAGCCTTCCTGCAACCCTGATTAGAATTAAGGGGCTTAGAGAATGAATGAATGAGTGAATGAATCTCGTTTTAGTGTGCTTTTTTGTTTAAGTGAAGTGTTGTGTATATACTATGTCGTTTGTGCACCTCGGTTTCAGGGGATGTCGCAGAAATAAATAAATTCATACGTTCTTGTCTCAGGGAAAGTTCAGCGACATCCACCTCACCTTCTGTGCGTAATTTTCACACCGTTCCCACAGGGTGTATACTAATGTCGTATTGACACGGAGGCTGGATGTATGAGCAGTCCTGTACACCTCTATAGAAGTTTAAATCGTCACATCCCCCGTTCCTCCTCCTTTCATTTTTTGACCACCATTTTACTATTTATTCCTCTTTATAGCACATCTTTTCATTGTTGATTTTGTACTCTGTCAGAGACAGACTTATCACACGTTACACTGTCATACATGGGATTTTAACCGTTCTGTGTACGAGACGTTATGCAGCACCCAGTGAAACTATATTTTGCCCCAGCAGTAAAATATCAGTCATAATATCATGCACATGTTTACTCCAGCTGCAGAAAGATAATATGGCACCCTGGCGGTTATTGAAATAGCTTTTCATTGCCCTGTTTCAGTGGTTGCCATGACAACCATATTCACCTGAGAGATAACTATGGTAATGGTGCAATGTAAAAACACAAAAGGAAGGAAGCCAAATTATTCATGACATTAAATACCCCCCAGCATCATCCCCGATGGGTTCTTTCCACCATCTCAGCCAGCAAATGCACAGAAATTCTGCAGCTCGGGAGCCAGTGTATGACATTAGTAAAATAAATAGGGATGCAAGAGAAATTTTGCAGTGATTGCAGCCCCTTATTTGTTTGTTTTTAGGGGCAGAGTTTCACTTATTGTAAATTTATAAAGATGGTGGAGGAATAGATTGACTTGTGTTTCATGATTATTTTCTTTGATGAAAAGCGTAGTACAACACTGGCTCCAAAATCGTGTTTAAATGTAATTTTTATTTAAAAAAAATTTATTTTAATAACAATTTATATGGTTGAAGGCGAGGTGGTAAACATTGCCGTTCAAATATAGTCCTACAGATGGCACCCTTTTCTTAATTGGTCACACTGGCAGTCAGCACAGCATTTATTGCTAACTTTAAGTAGAAACTACAAAAGAAATTCAACACTATCAGTGTTTTCAAGTTGTAACGAAAGAGCAAGAAAATTAATAACGTATCGGGGATATTTATGAAATCGCAATAAAATTCAATCAAGACTGAGATATTGTGATATCGTATCAGGTAGTTCTTTTTTGTGTAGTACAAATTCGGACGAACAAACAAACCCACACCCCTGAAACCTGTACAATGAAGTGGGATTACTGTCTTATCCGGGTAAATTCAGCTGAAATTTTTTAATGTCAGGTGTAACATCTGGATTAAGCGGGGTTACAAAAGCTGAGTAGGGTTTCCACGAGGTGTGTTGCCATGGCAATTTACGCTACATACCCACTCGGTTCTGAGCATGTTTTGGTTAACCTGATTAACCCTTGTTATCTGGAGTCTCCTGTCAGAAGGGCCTTCAACTCCCACCTCCAGCAGAGCTACCACCACATCCCAATGGAGGACATAGAGTCCGAATGGGCCATGTTCTGTGTCTCCATTATTGAGGCGGCAGCCCAGAGCTGTGGCCGGAAGGTCATCGG
>JAQMYF010000008.1:23960358-23971357 GCA_030014195.1 Neosilurus mollespiculum
CTTTTAAATGGTATGGCTAACTCAATTTTGAATTTTTGGTCACTGTGACTCATTTTGCCAGACTGGGTCACATATTGTTCACATGATGTCACATGTGTTGATGCAATTTTCAGGACATAACAGAATAAAATTGCCCTTTACTCATAAAATGTATGACATTTTTATTTTAAGGCTTAGTAATCAGTTTTTACGGTATAACCTGTGTTTATACCAACATTTCTGCAAGTTTTACAGATAAACATGACAGTATAGAGAGTAAATGGCAGTGTACTGTAGTAGATAAATGTTGCTCAGAATTATTATGTACGTAAATACGCAAAAGGTTTAGCAGGTAAGTTTTGTCCCAATTAAATAGCTTAACACTTAAACAGGCAACGTGCACCAGGAGATAGTACCAAGACATCATGTATCAAGTACATTAAATGACTTGAAATTTTTTACCATTAGGAATAGGCAGATTACAGCTGGGATTTTTCCCCACACTGTACCTGAGTGCAATCTCTGTCCTCTTTCCTTTATAATAATGATAATAATAATAATAATAATAATTCAAATTCAAATTCAAGTTTTATTGTCACATACAAATTATACACAGTACAATATGTAGTGAAATGCTTAGTACGACTGTCCAAATGTAAAGAATAAACTATCAAGCAGCAAGAACAAAAGAACAATAATTAAATTTTAGAAGAAAAACTTTACAAGGAAAATAACAATTTTTTTTTTTTCATTCATTCATTCAATTAATTAATTCATTCATTTTTTGAAGCGCTTAATCCTAATTAGGGTCGTAGGGAGTTTGGTGCTCATCTTGGCCTACTCTTTATGAACGAAAGCAATGGTTCTTTTACATGCCTCGCACCACAGACAGTGAGAGACATGGCCGGCCTTTAATAACCCAGTTATCTGCACTTGGAGGGGAGGCAGCAGTAACAACCCGGTAATAGTGGGGCTTGAACTCCCGACCTTTGGATCAGTAAGCCACCACCCTACCACCGAACCACCACTGCCCCTATATTAATAATAATAATAATAATAATAATAATAATAATAATAATAATAATAATAATAATAAATAATTCGTCTACTTAATTTTTTATATAAAGCCAACCATTTGAACAACTTAAAGCTTTATACAGGCCAAAACTAGATGGGAACACCAAGAACAAGGTACCTTCATCATGCCGCATGGATAATAAAGCAAACAGGCCCTATATGGGTCCAACTTTTAATTATCCATGTGCTCATCTTATAATATTTTCTACAGTAAGTGAACGAGATCAGTTTAGTTAAGAAACTCTCTTATTTCAAGGTTTTACGAGATTGATGAGGTTTGACCTTTCAAGGTCATTCAAGGTCAAAGGTAGATTAAAATTGAGATTTGAAAGTTTCCTATTAGCGTTTTATAGTAACGGCATGTCTATTGGCACTTCAAAATTGTTTTAAAGTTATTAGTGATGGAAATATTGCGCCCTTGATTTTGACCTCTCAGAGGTAATAGACTCATTTGAAAGTACACACATGATTTCCTGTTAGTGTCCCTTAGTAATGGCATGTCGGCACTCGTTTTGATCTTAGAAGTGCTCTAAAACTCTGACCTTGCTATTATCTTGACCTTTGACCTAGGCTGTTTGGTGACAATGCATGCACAGGTGTGGTCAGAATTTTGCTCATTAAGGCAATGTCTTAAGTTCTGTGTCCAGAATATTATATTTCAAGAAATGCTTGACATACAAATGTTTAGGGTAGCAATTTAGGACCAAAGGCAAGGTCAGGAAAATGGCCGCCAGTTGTTTATAATGGTTAGGTAGCAGCTTGAGTGATATCCCCATCGGGGGATTCTAGTTGGCATTTTCCTGTCTTTTTTTGAAGTGCAAAGTGATATTTTGGTTAAATAAGAGTTATTGGTGATTTTACAGTGACATGGGGAGGAGTAAATGGTCATTGGGGAAAGTATCTATAAAATAGGGATTTTCCGAACATAAAAAAACCTTCTGAATCAGTTAACCGGTGTCCTAAGCCATGTATTACTTCTGTGTTGACACCATGCCTTAATCTGCATGCTTAAAACATCATGCATGCTTTTCTATACTTGTTGCTTAAGAAAACATTGATCTCCATCCCATCCTGTGTGCATCGGTCCTCACATTGCCTCATTTCATCCTTTAAGTAGACAGTCTCTCGCTGTGATCATGACACTGATTTGCGCAGTGAGCTCAAACCTTAGGCATGCTCAGAGCAAATACACCTTCTGAGTGAAGAAGGATTTCACCACACGGCTCTCCTTCATTATTCTACATTCCGATCCGTTCAGTTGCACCTCAGTGCACACAATCAGATTTTTGTGATCACCAGCGCGAGTCTTGCAACACTCGTGATTACAGAGCAGTGAATATAAATAGCAGTGTGTCTTTTTATAGCACCTCACTTCATTTTATATCCAACAGAACCTTTTTTTTTTTTTTTTTTTAAGATAATTGCTTTACTTAGATTGCTCTTTTAGGGAATGATTTCATTTGTAGATTAAGTGGCTGAATTAATCTGAATGTATTTTGTAGTGGTTAGAATGTCTGCCTCACAGTAAGAAGGTCCTGGGTTTGAGTCATAGACTTTGCATGTGCGTCCCATGCTTGCGTGGGTTTCCTCCCACAGTCCAAATACATGCACACTAGGCTAACTGGCTGTTCCAAATTGCCCCTAGATGTAAGTGTGAGCCTGAATGGTTGTGTGTAGCCCTGTAATGGTCTGGTGAGCTGTTCAGGGTGTACCCCAGCTTAACCCAGTGTTGGCTGAGATATGCTCCAGCCCACCCGCAACCCTAGTAGAAATAAACGTTTCAGCAAATGAGTAAGTGAGATAAGGGTTTTTTTATTCATAAATACTGTTATCATATGGGATGTTATGACTCTCACTGTGCTGGTGAGATTTAGACCAGTGCTGAAGAGCATTTATGTCTATAATAGGGAATTCAGTTGCGGAATCTACTCAGCATCCTAAAAATGTAGCAAAGGATTTTCTCTGGAAATAGTGAACTCAAACCTTTTTATTTTCTTACCATTTAAGGGAAAGGCTAAGGTAGAGGCTTCAGATATGAACTGGCAAACAATATAAATATAATGTCTGAAGAATAATTTACATTATGTCAGGAAAGCTGTTCCCCCCTTATTCTGACAATATAACAAAGACAGTGCTGTTTCTTTTATGAAGTACACTTCATCACTCTCATGATCTCATCTCATTTGCCAAACTGCTTAATCCTGCTAGGGAGGCTGGGCAACGGTGGGGTACAACCAGCCCCAGCTCGCCAGACCATCAAAGGGCAATACACACACAATCATTAACACTCACACCCCCACCTAGGGTCAATTTGGAACAGCCAGTTAGCCTAATACGCATGTCTTTGGACCATGGGAGGAAACCGGATGACCCAGAGGAAACACATGCATGCATGGGGAGAACATGCAAAATCCACACAGAATCACCCGAGCCCAGCTCGGGACTTGGACCCAGAACCTTCTTGCCATGAGGCGGACTATGTCACAGTGCCACCCAAGTACAATTCAATGTACAGGTGTCCCAAAGGTCACTATAGACTTTTAATAAATTCCTAAACATTATCTGGGTGTATTTGTGTTTTTAATAATAACAAAGGAGTCATTTGCTATCACGTTCCAACGCCTTGAAGACTAGCTGCATACCTCCACATGACCGCCTCTGGGTGCTAATTTTTGCAACGCAGCACCAACGTGAATTGGCGAGCCATGGGCAAGGGAATGATTCACTTACAAAAACTGCAAAGCCTAAGGTGTCCAATGCTGACAGCCTCACGTCTCTCCGAATGATACCTGAAACGAAATAGAAAAAAAGTAAGTGTGTAGTGACTTTTGGGACACCCGGTATTTTTAGGGCACATTTAAAATGAAGTACTGCACAGATGAGAGGAATTGAGAAGTGCATCAACATTGCTGCACAAGACAGCTAGAGTAACATTAACCTAAAACACAGAAAGATAATAAAGTAAAAGGGATTTCACAAAGAGGATAATGGCTTTATAGTACATTTATGCAGTGTTTGCTGAAAAAGCAGAACGCCAAGGTGAATAGGATCCACAGCGACCTCGTCAGCTTAGGACTTACTTTGTAAATGGGGTTTGTATTGTGTTTCTGTATTGGGGTCTAGCAGTAGGTCTTTTAGGAATCCAAAGATGGAGGTTGGCCTTCATGATTGCATGTTTGTTTAGAGTTTAATATATCCATTAGTCATCGCAGATGAGAGCCGAGCCTTTCAAACAATGCTGTTTTTCTACTAACCTGTCCATGATGAACTCTTGATGCCCTTATTATCCCCTAGAGGAGGCAATTTTCCTAAAAGCATTTCAGATGACTTAATTACACTCGAAGCAGATTATGGTTCATTCTTTACCTGATTGGGGGTCAGTATATTCAGCGGTATTAAATCACTCTCACTCACTCTAGGCTGAAGCCTATCTCAGCCGACACTGGGAGAAGGTGGGTTATACTCTGAACAGCAGGACCAACACATACACAAACACACACACACACACACATTCACACTAACGTCCACAAATAGAGGCAATTTAGAACAGCCAATTAGGCTAATGTTCATGTTTTTGAAGTGTGGGAGGAAACCGGAGTACCCAGAGGAAACCCCTTCAAGCACGGCGAGAACATACAAACTCCACACAGAAACGCCCTCGCCAAGCCCAGGACTCGAACCCAGGACCTTCTTGCTGTGAGGCGGACATGCTAACCACTACACCATCATGCGTAGTCATGCATAAGGTCTTAACCAGAAAAAAGTGCCTCTGTCGACCCAGCAATGTAACTGGGTACCAGTAAAAATACTGGGAATATATGGTGGTGCCTTATATGGGCATGACCCGTTCACACCTGCCCCATTTGTGACTCCACCAATCCATCCACTGATTCATAAATCCACCATTCATCCATCCACTCATTCATCCATCCACTTATTCATCCACCATCCATACATCCTTCCACTTATTCATCCACCCACCATTCATCCATCTATCCATCCATCCATCCACTCAATTATCCATCCACTGATTCATCCATCCACCATCCATCCATCCACTCAATCATCTATCCACCATCCATCCATCCATCCACTTATTCATCCACCCACCATTCATCCATCTGTCCATCTATTCACTTATTCATCAATCCACCATTCATCCATCCACTCATTCATCCATCCACTTATTCATCCACCATCTATCCATCCATCCACTTATTCATCCACCCACCATTCATCCATCCATCCATCCACTCATTCATCTATCCACCATCCATCCATCCATTAAATCATCCATCCACTTATTAATCCACCATCCATCCACTTATTCATCCACCCACCATCCATCCATCCACTCAATTATCCATTCACTGATTCATCCATCCACCATCCATCCACTTATTCATCTATCCACCATTCATCCATCCACTTACTCATCCACCCACCATTCATCCATCTGTCCATCCATTCACTCATCCATCAATCCACCATCCATCCATCCACTCATTCATCCATCCACCATCCATTCATCGACTCATTTATCAATCTACCATGCATCCATCCATCCATTCATTCATCTATCAACCATGCATCCACCAATCCTCTCATTCACCTATCCACCATCCATCTATCCATCCATCCATTCATCTATCCACCATCCATCCATCCATCCACCATTCATCCATCCACTATCCATCCACTCATTCATCTATCTACCATCCATCCATCCTCTCATTCATCTATCCAAGATCCATCTATTCATCCACTCATTCATCCATCCATCCAACCATCATCCATCCATTTATGCATCTATCCAACCATCAATTTCATCCATGCATCCATTAATCCAATTAGATGATTCACCATTCATTCATTTCCTTTTTCAGTTATACTCTCATGGGTACTTGTCTTGCTCATATATTTCTTTTTGAGGATCACAGATGGTCCTTTATTATTCTTTCTGTCTCTTTACATCTGTCTTACTCTGTTTCATCTATTACTGCCTGCAGGCTCTTCTATGTTGTAATCTCCATAAGGTCAAGGGCATTAATGGTAAAACTGCCCTGAACTGAAATTATACCAGAACCTCTTTACATAAATTTAATCATTTTTTAAAAATTGAATGATGTCACACTATATGTGATTATATGGCTTTTTTTAAAAAATCAATTTTACACCACTGAAAAATAAAATATAATGAATCAAAGACATTCAACCTTTCAAAAATGTATTAACCCATCTCACACAACATTTTTTCTTTTTATTCCAGATTTTCTTTACTGAAAAGGGTTAGAATTATAACACAGTAGCACAATCCATAAAGAGGTCTACTGCATTTCCAAAGCTACTTTAGAAACCGACTTCTTCATGAATTCTGCATGACTTCTTCTTTTGTAAACATCAGAAAACATCCCCCATGTGATAATCGACTGCATGCACTGAATGATGCGGTGCGTCAGACACAGGAAGGAGACAAAAGTAACCCAGTGAGAGTAAAAACAGTTTCTTTACAGTTATTGAGATAAATAGACCCAGGTGTTGGGTGAAGACATTTTCCATGTTTTTAGACACTTATACATTAGGAGCCTGTCAGTGGTGAAAACAAGTGGTTTACTTTGATGTGGTAGACGTGTGCCACAGGATTACAATGTATGGCTGTTTTGCGGTTATATAATCTAGCTCATAATTGTCCCACAGATTTCCTTTAAGGACGTTCTATTTATTTAGTTCCAAAAATGTTTCTTTGATTATTCATTCTTTTCCATCTATAATTTCATCACTCAATTTGTCACGGGGAGTCAGGAGCCTGTCTCTGCTGACATTGGGCGAAGACGGGGTACACCCTGAGCAGCTCTCCAGACACACAGCCAGTCATTCACAATCAAACTCACAGCAAGAGGCAATTTGGAACAGCCAGTTAGCCTATCATTCATGTCTTTGGACTCACCATGCTTGCATGGGTTTCATCTGGGTACTCTGGTTTCCTCATACAGTTCAAAGACATGCAGATTAGGTTAACTGGCGATTCCAAATTGACTGTAGTTGTGAATGTGAGTGTGAATGGTTGTGTGTGTGTTGACCCTACAATGTTCTGGTGAGCTGTCCATGGTGTACCATGTCATCGCCAAGTGTCGGCTTAAGTGGTTTGGAAAATGAGTTCACTGGGGTATTCGCTGGACAACATAGCATTGGTCAGTTCAAAGAAAGCGCTACGTGTATTTCATATAGGATCAGCTAGAGAGTGAGGTCATCGAAAGAGGCGTGGCTGGTTACAATGCATTCACTCTGTGCAGGGTCACCTTTTTCTCTAAAGAAAGAGTGTGTGCACAATTTTACCTTACAGTACTCCATCAATTCCCAACTATCTTGGTGATGCCCATTCTTTATTATGAAAACGTCCTCCCTTCTCTGAAAGGTTGAAATGTACAGATTTATAAACACCTGAGTTTTTATAGTGGTGTAGTGGTTAACACTGTTGCCTCACAGGAAGCCAGTTCTGGGTTCTAATTTAACCGGAGCCTTTCTGTGTAGAGTTAGCATGTAGCATGTAGCATGCACCCCATGGGCTTTTTCCTTGTAATAAATAATAGATTGCCTGTAGGTGTGAATGTGAGTGTGAATGATTGCTGTGTTAGCCCTGTAATAAATTGGCCACATGCCCAGGGTGTACCCCGCCTCCTGTTTGATGTAAGCAGGGATTGGCTGCTGCACACTGCGACCCTGATGGATAAACATATAGAAAGTAGATGGATAAAATTTTTATTAAAAAATGAATTATATATTAAATATGTATTTCTTTTAAGTGCCCTTAAATTTACATTATAAATTGGTTTGAACTGTTTAATGTTCTGGTCAACTACAGTCCTGTGCAAAAGTTTTACGCACATGCAAAGGAACGGTTTAGAGCAGAAATGCCTTATATTACATATAAATACGTAATTAAATTAAATGATTCTACATATTAAAACATTCTATGGTAGAGGCCTGTGTTTAAAACCTTATGGGGTGGTTTGAATATAACATGGGGCAGCACAAGGGCATAGTGGTTACCACTTCTGCCTCACAGCATGAAGGTCCTGGGTCGAGTCCCGGGCTCGGCAAGGACATTTCGGCGTTGAGTTTGCATGTTCTCCCCGCGCTTGCGTAGGTTTCCTCTGACAGTCCAAAGACATGCACGTTAGGCAAACTGGCTGTTCCAAATTGCCCCTAGGTGTGAGTATGAGTTTGAATGGGACAGTGTGTGTGTGTGTATTAGCCTGTCCAGTGTGTACCCCATCTTCGCCCAGTGTGAGATAGAATCCAGCCTCCCTACAACCCTAATAGGATTAAGCGGTTTGGAAAATGAGTAAGTGAGTGTTAAAATAGTTTTTTTTTTTCCCCAACCAGGTTTGGACACCCCTGCATTGGGCCATACCATTTCTTCACAGCGGCCTTAAGCTTGCCTTCTTTATTTTACCATGGGTGTTGTGATGAAAAATGTATAAATTTAGGCTTAACCTTGCTTGTCAGCCTAGTTGCAGTATGAATTCATTGAAGTCATTTATCATACCAGTTCAAACTGTAGGAGAGAGAGGTTAGGGTATTCTGTTTTTAACTGTTCTACTTGTATTAAAGGAGGTGTGTCATGAGTTTTACACACATTTAGTTGTCAAATAGTCATCTAAATATGCCAAGAATGTCCAAAATACTTGTTCTGCTTGCAAATTAAATGGAGTTGAGAGTTTTTGAGCCCGATATGGACGTATGGAAATGGATTACAACATGGACTCAACTTGCAACATTTAAAATCTTGTTGGGCTGAGCAGTTTTCTAAGCTTGAGATAGCACCATACACCCTGAACAAACTTAATGTCTGAACCCATGAATTCCATCTATATGTCTTGTTTAATAACACCAGTAATGATATTTAGGCTATTTTCTTCAAACAACCATGATACTGCCCCTTTAAAATGTTTTAGATCCATTCATTCATTAATTTTCTAAGCTGCTTGACCCCAATAAGGGTCACGGGGAGGCTGGCACCCACCTCAGCCGTCTCTGGCCGAGGGCAGGGTACACCCTAGACAGCTCGCCAGACCATTGCAGGGTGTTTTAGATTGTTTCACAGCAAATTTTTATCTATATTTAGCTATATGTGATTATTGAACAAAGGCAGCATGGTGGTGTAGTGGTTAGCATGTCTACCTCACAGCAAGAAGGTCCTGTGGAGTTTGCATGTTCTCCCTGTGTTTGCGTGGTTTTCCTCCAGGCAGTTTGGTTTCCTTCCAAAGTCCAAAGACAAGCACATTAGGCTAATTGGCTATTACAAACTGCCCCTAGGTGTGAGTGTGAATGGTTGTGTGTGTTGGTCTTGAGATGACCCAGGGAGTTTCCACTGGGTACTCCGGTTTCCTCCCACAGTCCATAGGCATGCGCATTCGGTTCATTGGCTGTTCTGAATTGACCCTAGATGTGAGTGTGAGTACCCGGAGGAAACCCATGCATTTTTTTTTTTTGGTAAGTAATGCAACACCACTGGACAGCACTGATGACAACCAGTGCCCACATGAACCAGTGCAATTAGTATGAATTGAGAAAATTAACTATGAGTCATGTTACACATCAGTACCATCTCCAAATGACATATTAATCTAACACTTCAATCCTGACTCCTTAGTTGGAGTTTAATAGGATATAATAAAATGGAAATTTATTTATGAATTTACTGCAGCCCATCACCCCATTAGTTATTACCTGTCAGTATTTATTCATGAAACCCCAGCCTTTTCTCTTAATGTAGGAATTCCTTACTAAATATATCTCGCATTCATAAACAGCTGTTATTAAGATAAGTTTAATTGGATAGAAGATAAATACACATTCATACAGTGACAGACAGCAAGTGCTACTGCTAGACACTGATCAGCCATTCTTCTGTGAGATCAGACCTACTAGCCTTCACCTAAACACATTAAGTCTTAGGCAACCACGACACTCTTGTCAGTTCACTTGTTGTCCTTCCTTGGACCACCTGTGGTAGGTACTTATCACTGCATACCAGGAACACCCTAGTCCCAGTTGTTTAGTCATCACGATGTGCAGTAGTTCTTGTTAAGGTCACCCAGATCCTTATGTTTGCTCATTTTTCCTGCTTGCAACACCTCAACTTTCGAGAACTGACTGTTCACTTTCCGCCTAATGCATCCTACTTTTCAGCAGGTGCAACTGTAATGAGATAATTCAATGTTCTTCACTTCACCTGTCAGTGTTCATGATGTTATGGCGGATGGGTGTGAATGGAAGTGATTTGTCTCTTAATTCTTCTCATTCATTAATTGTTTTATTCCTTAAAGCTAGTGTAGGTTATTTAGTCTGAATGGAATGATTGAATGGACTACCTGCCTATCAACTTACTCACCTACTTACCATGTCTGTTAACCCATTACACATGATCAGAGTCTTCTTTATTTTTTAGCTCCTGCCGTCACTGACAGAGTCATAGAAATGGGGTCTATACATCAGTCTGTCCATATGACTTTTTAGTGCAATAACTTTGGAAATAAGTTGGATATGGGTAACCTTGTCCTTATTTTAAGGTCAAAAGGTCACTTTTTCTATATTTGGCTTGTCAAGGTCTGTTAGTTCAGTAACTTTGAAAGGAAAAGATATAGGATCACCAATTTGATGGATGGGTTCCCATTAGGATGGTCTTGACTGGAATGTCACTTTGACCTAGTTTCAAGGTCACAAGGTCATTTTTTTTCTATTCAGCCTTTCAATGCTTTTTGATGAAATAACTTTAAAAGAAAATTACATAGGATCACCAAAATCAATGGATGCGTTCCTCTAAAGAACGTCTGGATTGGGATTGTATATGGGTCACCTTGACCTACAGTACAGACCAAAAGTTTGGACACACCTTCTCATTCAATGAGTTTCCTTTCTTTTCATGACTATGAAAATT
>JAQMYF010000008.1:23973041-23993574 GCA_030014195.1 Neosilurus mollespiculum
ACAATGTCAATAGTCATGAAAAGAAAGGAAACTCATTGAATGAGAAGGTGTGTCCAAACTTTTGGTCTGTACTGTAGTTTCAAGGTCACAAGGTCATTTTTTCTCTATTCAGCCTCTAAAGGTTTGTTAGTTTAATAAATCTGAAAGGAAATGACATAGGATCACCAAATATTTTGGGTGGGTTCCCTTTAGGAAGGTTTTCACTGGGATTGTATATGGGTCACCTTGACCTAGTTTCAAGGTCACAAGGTCACTCTGAGGGTGGATTTTTCCATTGGATACTCTTGGAATTTTGCTCACTCTTTATATTGCTATTGTTATTAAAACAATATTTCTTTATTTCACCTTAGGTGTGTAAAAATATCTACTATGTGATATCAGCACTGGTGCGTAATGTGAAAGTGTGCTAATGTTATTTTGTGTGTGTGTGTGTGTTTTCAGAGTTATAGGTTGTCAGTACTGCTGTATACTAAGTATCTAAGCCAAACTGAGGAAATATGTGAAAGCCGATGGATTAAACAGACTGTTAACTCTCAGAGACACATATCAGATTATTCCCTGTATAAACACAATTGTGATTCATATTTTATACAAGTGCTGTAGTGGTAGACCGTGGTGTGTGTGTGTCTGTGTGTGTGACAGAAAGAGAGGTGTGTGTGACAAAGAGAGATGCACTGTCATACACAGATGATCGCTTGAATTGGAAGGCACAAGCAGAAAACAAACACAAGCTCACACACGGTCGCTAAACACCATAAACACGACCTTCACAAGTGATTCATATACAGAGACACACAATGGTTTGATGGCCAGATGGTCAGCCACACACACACACACACACACACACACACACAAAGTGAGAAAGAGAGAGAGAGAGAGAGAGATAGAGAACTGTTCAGCGGCTATATTTAAAGCCAATGAAAATCATGCCAGCACTCAGTAGAAGAACCAGAAAGTCTTATATTAGGAGACTCCTCACAGTTTTCACAGACTAACACATGCGCACACATTTACATGGTATTAAACAATTATCCTTCAGTTCGCAGTCCATTGTGCCAACGCAGTTTGCTATTTACTAACAAGTGTATCTGTGTATCAAAACCAAGCAACTTCTCTGTCCAAGTGACACCTGGTAATGCTGTGTAAAACGTAATAATTAGACTTGCAGATTCGCACGTTCACATACACACAGACCCACGCATTTAAATAAGTTCAAGGAATCTGCTATAAAAGTGATTACACTCCAAGAGCCCCACAAGCATGCAGTGTTCTCTTACTCCCATACTCATTATAGGCCATCATTATACCGGCACGGTGGCATAGTGGTTAGCACATTCGCTTCATAGTAAGAAGGTCCTGTCTTTGATTCTTGGGCTCGGGCATTTTTGCGTGGAATTTGGATGTTTTCCCTGTGCTTGCATGGGTTTCCTCTAGATACTCCGGTTTCCTCCCACAGTCCAAAGGCATGCACATTATGCCAATTGCGTATTAACTAGGTGTGGATGTGTTGCCCTGCAATGGTCTCACAAGCTGTCCAGGGTGTACCCTGTCTTTGCCCACTGTTGGCTGAGATAGGCACCAGCCTCCCCGTGACCCTAATAGCATTCAATGAATGAATAAATCAATCAGTCAATTCAAGATTCCAGTAACAGCCAAACAAATTCAGTTCAGTTTGATTTGTGTCATGCTTTTAATATGACAAAAAGCAATTTTAAACAAAAATCATTCGTCCCTTCATTTGATGAATCATGGTCACTGGGAGGCTGAAGCCTATTTCAGCCAATTCTGGGTGAAGGTACAATCTGATCAGCTTGCTAGTCCATCACAGGGCAACACACACAACCATTCACACTGTTGATTAAATAGTTGTGCTTTCAGATCTGTATTTCGTGAATTATTTATTGTTTTTGCACAACCCCTGGGTGTCAATGTCTCCATATGTCCAAGCTGCTTTTAATGAATTGCCCCTAGAGGGATAAATAAAGTTGTTTGAATTGAATTGACTTAAATTGAATTGATCTCACTCCTAGGTGCAATCTATAACAGTGAATTGGCCTAATGTGCATGTCTTTGGACTGTGGGAGGAAACCTGAAAAGCATGAGACGAACATACAAATTCCTTTACACAAATCACAGTGTATATTTTTAGATCACATGTGACCAGGCCACATACTGTTGCTGAGCCTCATGCTAATCCACTGAAGCATCCCCGGATCATAAATCTGCCTCCTGAGGGTGCATTGCTTCATTGGTTTCCCTTCTTATTCCTGAAACACTCATCACTCAGGAATAGGGTCAGTCTGGACTTACCAGATCACATGACCTTTTTTACAGTCCAATCTTTATGCTCAATAGCAAGGTGAAACCTTTTCTTATTGTTCTTATAGATTCCTTATGGCCACTGAGCTATTTCATCCCAATCCTGTGAGACCTCATCACAGTGTATGTATGGAAATGGTCTTATTTTCACTATTCAGCATAGCCACAAGTTCTCCTGTCCATTTTTTATAATAAAATTCAACTCCATCAAGCATTTATATGATTGTTGATCATGGTCTATCAAGATTTTTTACTTGAGTGAGGTTGAGGGTTCAGCATTATCCATCCAGGTTATAATAACGCAGTGGACAGGTCTTAAACCCCACTCACATATAAGCGATATAGGTGTGAAATAGTGTAAAATACCTCCATTATGCTCGAAAACCTTCAAATATCTCAGAATATCTTTAATTATCATATTGGCAAAAATTTTCAATTCTAAATTCGCACCAAACTTTGCGCAGTCCAAAATCTTTCACCAAGACCGCAAATACGGATAATTTTCCTAGATTTCGACCAACTAATTTCAAAAATAAGTGAATTCCAGTTTGAATTTATTCAATTCCCTTCAAAATAAAATTTGCTTGTACTTACGAACAGGATTGCTTACGTGTGAGTCAGCTTTTAAACTAATTTTAATGATTTCAGCAATCTACCTATTTTGTTTAATTTGCTTGATGCAGGTCATTAACTTGACTCTTCTGAAATACAATGACATCTTCTCCAAAACCACAAAATCTATCATTCGGCATGGCTGTTTATAAAATTTAAAGCTACTCACTGTATCAGTTAAAGAGTAGCAGTATTGGTCATCCTTACAGCATAATTTGTGCATATGTAATACATTTAAGCGATACTGAGCTTATTTTAACATAAATGACTATATAAAGTACAAAACTAGGTAATTTTATCCCGTGGATTACTAGCGGGGGCTGAATCAATAGTTAGCAGTCATTTTTTCCCAGAAGTGATGTTAACTCGTTGGGTGGGGTTGTCCAGCACAAGTAAACAAGCAGATCTATTCACTGAGCGACATTTTAGGTGATAAAAATGTGTTCAAGAAGTAACTCTGGCAGCAATTTGGATGAAATGGGTGTAAATTGTTACCTATTTGAACCAGAGAGGGAGCAGTCTTTTAGAGACAGTGAGACGTAACATTCTATTGACTCTGAGGATGAGGATGCTGCCAGAGATGAGTGTGACGGAAAATCCAAAATGGCTTATGCAGCCAAAGTTTCGCCAACTCGGCTTTCCTGTCATCAGTTGGTTTAGGAACAAAAGATTTTTTTCCCATGATTTCTACGCTTGTTGTTTGTGCAGCTCAGCACTGGCTCATAATGTGTTATGATGCAAGGGGTCAGTGACACAGCCCATCCAATACAACGAGTTCACGTCAATACCAGGCTGGAACAGCCAGTCAGAAAGGCAACATGTCTCTGAGCATACCCAGTGTCACAGCACTCGCACGTACTTTCATAAGGGGCAAGGACTGATGTTGCTGGAAGGAACCACTGATGTCACACATGATCGTTTTAAATAGATAGTAACACTAATTCACCACAGATACTTTTTAAAACAAAAAGTTTTCAGCTGAAACATTAATCACTGCAATATTTATCCAATCGCTTAATCCTCCTAACTTTGCAAGGAGGCAGGAGCCTATCTCAGCCAACACTGGGTGAAGGTGTGGTACACTCTAAACAGCTCGCAACACCATTACAGGGCAACACACACACACACACACACACCAATCCCACACACATCTACATCTAAGGGCAAATTGGAACAGCCTAATGTACACGTCTTGAGGAAACTGGAGTACCCGGAGGAAACCCACATACAGGGAGAACATGCAAATTCCACCTTCTTGCTGTGAAGCGGACATGCTAACCTCTATGGCACCACCCCACCCTACCAAAGACTATTCTAAAATAAATACACAGATAAATGAATTACATTTTTTTCAAACCCCCTATGCCACCATGTTTCCCTGTCTAGTCAAAGCTTCTTCCTTTTCTTTTTTCTTTTTTTCTTTTTTTGCAGAGCAGTGTATTTTATGAATATTAATTTATGAAATCATACAACCAAGTTGTAAGCATAACAGATGCATACTTTGTACATGGAGTTGTTTTTTTTTTGTTTTTTTTAATAAAGAAGCAAATTATTATTGAATTAATTACACAACAATAAAAAGTGTGAATAAAAATAGGTTATGTCCCATGAACATAAAACAATTTTGTAAACTCAATTAAGTATCTTGTGGCGTTCTTAAATTATGCATGGAATTAACTCTAGTGTATGACATAAAAAAAATAATGAAATGGAAAATAATTGGGTATGCAGAATCAAATTGGGTATGCGGAAACAAATGCAATTTTAAAGCTGCCTTATATCGCTCTCAGTGTACGCTTTCATATATTACAGGATTATTCCATCTTCTCATTCATATAACATTATTCTTCTCAGTGCATTTTAAAACATTCTGCTTGCTGTTATGTTATATTGTATTACATCTGACAGCAAATATATGTATAATATAATATATAATATTATTATAAAAATAGTAATCTTTACATTTTCAGTTCATATATCATTTACTTTCCCTTTTTTTTATCTTGCTTAAAGGCAAGTGCTTGGATTTACCTGGTCTTGAAGGGAAAGGAAATTTAGTTACAGCCCTATATTCCAACAGGCCATTGGTCCAACAACCCTAACCCTTATTCTAACCCTAACCCTAACCCTTATCCTAACCCTCACCTTAACCCTAACCCTAACCCAACTGAACTGAGTAGGGTACCCAACTAATTTATGCAAGTTGCCCATCTTATATGAGTAGAGCTGTCCCCGAAAATTCTGGAAACCTTTGAGGAGGGAAACACACACCTCATTTGGTACACTGGAATTTGACATAAACTTGCGAATGTGAATCCCTTCATGTAAATATTGGCACAATGTCCCACTTTATTCTTTTCAGATTAATATTATTTCCAGTTCCATGTGCAGTAATGTTAATATAGTGTTATTCAGAGAGCTGTAGTATAATTATAACACATAACACAATAGGACATATTTTCCTGCAAAAAAAATGTGTTATTTATTTGTTGTTAATAAAAGTGGTTACGTATTAAAGCTTGTAGGTTGGAATTGTTATTGTACAGCTCTCATCAGACTGACATGTCAGATTTGTGGTAGATTAATCTGGATTACAGTTAACCTTACACTGCCCTGGAGCTTTTTTTCCCCAAAAGTTATCCACAGAACAAGGGTTTGTCACCATGAGACTCTGGATGTCACATGGCACAAAAGTCAATTATACAGGCAAATGAACTACAAGGACACTGAGCTTTGCCGAAAATCCTCCAGTATTTATTGTCATTAATTTAGAAGGCATCTATACGTTACAGCTTAGCTTATTTATTTACATACTTCTAAGACTTTTGCACATTGCAGTATACGCCCAATGGCAATGCAGTATTTGCACAGTGCGATAGACAAAGATATGATGAAGAAAAGATACTGGGAAAAATGTAATCCGTGTAACCAGAAAAGCTGTTATAGAACTGTTTCTATTTTGTTATTAATTTTAATGATTTGTGTGCTTCATTTTTACTTATTTATTGGGTTTTCTGAGGTTATATACAGTATCAGCAAGGTGAATATACTGTATATACATAGGTACATACAAACTACCAGAAATGACAAATAGTCTATTCTCGCATTTGATTACCATATTTCATATTTAAATCATAAATAAATACAATAGCAGAGAAAACAATAGCAAAGACTAATGAAAAGTGGGAGAAGAGATTGTGCTAAAATGAGTTATACTGATTCATCCTCAGTAACCACCTCAGTATTTCATCTCCAAAATGGCAGGTCTTGTGCTGGTATGTATTTGTAAGTACCTACCAAAGGTGGCCCAAGGAAGGACATCCAGAGTGTTGTGGGTGAAAAATCTGCAAAAGTGTGGGAAATGAAGGCTAGTACATGTGGTCTGATCCCTCAGAAGAGCTACTGTAGCACAAACAGCTGTGCTGAAACTATTATGAAAGATATTTATATAATGTATAGATGCCTTGTAAAATAATAAATACTTTCTAGAGTTTAATTAAGCACTATAAATAGCAGCAGTGGTTAACATGTCTGCCTCACAGCAAGAAGGAATGGGTTCAATTCCCAGGCTCGGGGCATTTCTGAATGTTTCTGAGAGTTTGCATGTTCTCCCTGTGTTTGCGTGTGTTTCCTCTGGGTATTCTGGTTTCCTCCCACAGTCCAAAAAACATGCACAGTAGGCGGACTGGCGGTTCCAAATTTCCCCTAGGTGTGAGAGTGTGTGTGTGAATAGTTGTATGAGTGTTGGCCCTGTGATGGCCTGGCGAGCTGTTCAGGATGTACCCCGCCAGAGTCAGCTAAGATGACCACCCGCCCTGCGACCCTTGGGATTAAGCGGCTTAGAAAATGAATGAAGGACTATAGAGAGCAATAAACAGTAATGAACTAAACAAGGCAAATATTTAGTTCACCTGAATGTTTATTTGTGAAGTACTTTTAACAATGGACAATATCACAAAGCAGCTTTGCTGAAATCTAGAATAAATATAATACATTTTGGATATAAGATGCGAATTCCTCAGTTTATCCTAATGAGACAGCCAAGGCGACAGTAAAAAAAGAAAAATCTATAACTATCAGCAAATAGACAATCTGAAGGCTTTTTTTCGGCTGAATTTTTATAATTTCTTCTCTAGACTTTTGGCAGGTCAGCTGGCCTTGAGACCTATATCTGACTTCACCAATGCTCATATGGCTGAATGACCAATTCCCTACAGCCATGCTCCAAAATCTACTGGAAAGCAGGGTGGAGGTTGTTTTAACAGTAAAGGGGAAAATAGTAAAGAAAAGGAATTTTCAAAAAATACATATGAGTGTGATGGATAGGTGTCCAAATACATTTGGCCTTAGTACATCCTACTGGTGGGGCCGGTGGTGTAGTGGTTAGAGTCCTGGGCTCATGATCGAGAGGTTGTGGGTTCAAATCTTGGTTAGACCCCCACTGTGATAAGAACCTCAACTAGACGTGTGCCACCCAGCAGCATAAATGTGTTCCAGTAAAAAATACTGGGAAGGTAACCTGTGATGGACTAGTGTCCCATCCACAAGGAGATTAACTTTTAAGTGGCTTCATGCTACAGAAACCGGGATAAGTTGATGAGCCAGTAGGCTTGGTTGTAAAAAGCCAAATAGACTTTATCTTTTTTACATCCTTCACGGGAATGGTACAATCTGATTGGTTCACTATCTATGGATAATGATGTGGATATGTGCACTGTGCATAGTTAATGGCATCTTTGAAACCTACTTATTCAGAATTTGTGCATACTACACAGAAGTGAAAGCAAATTGTTCTCTGTAAAGGTGATGTTTTACACTTATTTAAAGTTTTGTTACTGCGGCTTGCAAAGATATTCACCCCCTTGGCATTTTCCCTATTTTGCTGCCTTACAACCTGTAATCTGAATTTTTTTTTGGAATTTATATAATGGACCCACACAAAATAGTCTAAATTGGTGCATATGTTGTGTGCATATGTATTCAGCCCCTTTGCTATGAAGCCCCTAAAAATCTAATTAGTTACCTTTAGAAGTCACACACTTAGTTAAATAAGGTCCATCTGTGTGCAATCTAAGTGTCCCATGATATATACACGTTCTAAAAGGCCCCAGTGTCTGCAACATCACTAATCAAGAGGCACCACCAAGTAAGCAACACTATAAAGACCAAGTAGCTCCCAAGCAAACCTGCTTTGAGAAAACCATACACCAAAACACAAAGGCCGGTCAAGGAGGGCATTATTCAGAGAAGCAACAAAGAGACCAAAAGTAACCCCAAAGGAGGTGGAAAACTCAGAAATCAGAAACTGGTTTATCTGTCCATATGACTACGCTAAGCCTAAACAATTAATAAAAATAGAAGAAAGCACATTTACTATTTCCCAAAATGCATGTGGGAGACTCCCCAAACATATGGAACAAGATCCTTTGAAAATGGTATGACTACTGCAAACCCAACACCCCAAGAACGCCACCCATACAGTATAATGCTGTGGGGATATTTTTCATCCGCAAAGGCTGGAGTTTTGCACACTCAAGTTTTCTGTTCTGATTTCATGTTTGCTTCACAATAACAAATATTTTACATTTTCAAGGTTGTTGGTATGTTGTGCAACTTGACTGATAAAGAAACCCCAAATATCCATTTTAATTCCAAGTTGTAAGGCAACGAAATAGGAAAAATGCCAAGGAGGTGAATTCTTTTTCAAGCCAATGTACACAGAAATACAAGAAAAACAAACTAAAACAAGATTTCATGAATTTTTTTTTCCATTTTTAAAGCTCAACACTGATGCCACCTGTTCCAGGTGACCATGAAAAAATGTGAGTGTACATCATTTTGATTCAAGCATTATCCAAATGGAATAATGCTTTTTAATTTTGAAATGACAGACCAATGCCTGCTCACTCATAGACCTAAGTCCAATCCATCTGCTATTACACTGCTATTACTCCTGACCAAAAAATGATGGATGAGCAAATAAACCAATCACAGACACCATGACACAAAATGAATTTTGATTAATAGTTGCACAGCCTGGCTTCATGACATGTACCATAAACAAATTAGCACTTTTACGAAGGCCTGAATTCTCTGAGGAATGGACTTCAATAATGAAATCATGGCATACTGTTGTTGCACGTCTGCCTCATAACAGTAAGGTCCTGTGTTGAAGTCCCTGGCTCCTCAATGGCGTTTGTGTGGAGTTTGCATGTTCTCCTGTTTTTTTCTTGGGTTCCAGTTTTATTTCTCAATCCAAAGACATGCGGATTAGGTTAATTAGCTATTCCAGATTGCCCCTAGGTGTGAGTGTACATGGTCGTGCATGTGTTGACCCTGTGTTGGTCTGGTGAGCTGTTTAGGGTGCACCCACTTTCATCCAGAATTGGCTGAGATAGGCTTCAGCCTCTATGCAACTCCAATAGGATTAAGTGGTTCGGCTAATGAATAAATGAATGAATGAATCACACCGGTTCAAACTTTCTTCTTTCAGATCTGTCACATACGCTAACTCCCATTTCTGCCCACTTGCTTTTCATTTGCTTTATTGTGCAGTTTTCTATTTTTAAAGCTTTAAGTTTTCTATCCTGAAGCTTTGACGTCTTCCTTGCCTTCTGCTTTTTTTTTTTTTTTTTTTTTTTTTTTTTTTGCTCTTACATTTTTTGATATGCCGTCGCAAACCACACAGGCTACAACTTCATCAGCCAGTAATTTAACACCATCAGTATTTTAAGCTCCCATCTTAAAAAATATGAATCGGTACATTCCTTTATCTTTCCTTTTCTATTTAGTCGCTCATTGCCTTTGAAAGATGGCAAATAATTACACTGGACCGAATTTAATTTCATGGGTGGCTGCACATAGGGGGTAGTCTTAAAGCCTGTGTGCTTTCATAGAAAGCATTGCTGGATCAAACTGAGTCAATACCAGGAATGCAAATTGTCATCTACCGTCATTTCAGGCAGCTGGCGGGTGAAAAAGCAGCAGGTACTTCAATAGCCGGTCGTTATCTTGTACAGTAAGTGCTTCGGCTCATGCTGACCTCCCTCTCTGGTTCTCCTGCTCTCTTTCTGCCCTGTGCTGTTGCTGTGGCAACAGGCACAGGGAGATGGGTGCAAAAGAGGATGGAGTTGTGGGTAACCCCCCTACCCCACTCTCCCTCTCTACTCCACTCTTATTGCCTCTTTTCTCTTGACTAAGTAGCTCCAGGGTGACTGGCTTCATTACTCTATTTCTCCCACACACACTCCAGTCAGTATCAGTGAATAAAACTAATCATGGTGGCAATTTTTTTTCAGTTTAATGCAAAAGCCTGCAAAACTTCTCCAGCAATTGAATATCACATGAAGAGATTTCAGTAGAGTGATTGATTTCTGCTTCATGCAATAAATCACTTGCTTAGCTCTGGACTAGTAAGGACTTAAAGAAAAAACATTGCTTTTTTATTTTGGGTGTAAAATGCCATGATATCAGCAGAAAAAACATTCAGATAAAAAGAAGTAGCTGGGGGTTGGGGACAGTGAATAATCTAAAGATATTGGATGGCATTTAAACAACGACTAATACAAGTACAGCTCCTCTGGCTCTAGTACAGATTAAATGTTTGCATGTGGAAGGATTATATCATTCATTTTCTGATGAGATTTTGTTTTTCATTTCATTTTTTAAATCTCCTGTGTGTGTGTGTGTGTGTGTGTGTGTGTGTGTGTCCACACATTCATGCACTTCTATCTCTGCAAAAAATTCCCTTTCATCATTTCTTTCATATATTCCGCCCACATTCATATTTGTATCAATACACAGCCGCAGAAATTTCATTATGCAGAATTATAATGCGTTCCTCATTCCTCAGGTGTCCACCAGAAATTCTTCTTTTTATTTTCAGCTTGAGCTTTATCCTGATTTTTAAAATGGACCCCCACCCCACCCTCCCCTGTTCCCACCCAGATGGTAAATGCTGGGTGACTATGTGATCTGGTGCAGATTATCCCTTTGACCACACAGCTGGAATCCAAATCCATTATGATTTATTATGAATATCCAAATGAATTCCAATGTTTATTAAACACCTTTGCACATGTGCTGGAAGGACACTTGGTATCCATTAAAAAAAAATTATAATAATAATGCACACACACACACACACACATACACATGTATGTCCATTTACACCAGTTACCTTGGGTTTACACTGGGGCACGATATCCATGATCTCCACAATATGAGTGAATTATGTTGAGCGTGGAGAGTCATTGGATCGAATCGTGATGATCTTGAGGGAATTTGGTGGACCTGTGATGATCACGATCTGTATTACGATTTGACGCCACTCGTCAAAAAGCATGGAAGAGTGCAGTAGGGCGTAAAAGACCTTAACAGAGCATAACAGAGCGTAGCAGACCTTGATGCGCCATCGTAGGGGATGTTTGCTGCCTCCGTTTTATTCCTCGATCGTGCTCCAAGCGCGCTGATAAATCTTGGAGCTCTGTGCTTTTTTTAATCGCGGAGAACGTGGACATCATGCCCCAGTGTAAACCCAGGGTTACACCAAAATATTGCAATCACTAGAAATCCACTAGAAAACAGAATTTTGCTTTGTTTTGTATGAACGTGCCTAATTAGTCATTGATATAGTCACCTTTGTAATGTAAATAAAATGGGCACAATGATATAATTGCATTATTATGCTTTTAATGTAATATTTAAATGTATACATACTATCGATCCGTGTACAACATTAATCGTCTTTCTCTTTTTTTGTCCAGAAATAGTTGTATGTTCTTATGAATCAAGGTGTGCTACATACACATTTATTTAAAGGGAAGGAACAGAGCTGCCAGCAATCATGTGTAAATGAAATGAAACATCTGCTGTGAAATTCGCTGATGAAGGTTAACCGTATAAACAGAGTTTAATGGCACAGAAGGCGCTGCTATAATTAGTCACTGAGTGCGTGGCGACGTCAGCCCTCACTTGCAAAATAGGCTACTTCATTAAACGAGCAGAGACGGCCATGAAAAGCAGAAACGGGGAAACGGGGAAAGTTCATTTGAATAGCACAAATATGGCTAATTAGCATGTCAGTGAAAAGATGTACATCAACGGAAGCCTCTTTCTGCTTTCATAAGCTTTCCTAATTTGTTTTTTCCCACTCTTCCCTCCTTTTTTCTTTAGGATTCTCCTGACGGTAGTCGTGATCTTCCGGATCCTTATTGTAGCCATTGTGGGTGAGACGGTGTATGAGGATGAGCAGACAATGTTCATATGTAACACGCTTCAGCCTGGCTGCAACCAGGCCTGCTACGACAAAGCCTTCCCCATCTCACACATCCGTTACTGGGTCTTTCAAATCATCCTCGTGTGCACGCCGAGCCTGTGCTTCATCACCTATTCTGTGCACCAGTCAGCTAAACAGCGTGATCGCCGCTACTCCTTCCTCTACCCAATGCTGGAGAAGGACTATAGTCGAGAAGGCACCCGCAAAGTGCGCAATGTCAATGGCATCCTGGTGCAGCACCCAGATAGCAGTGGTGGCAAAGATGAGCCTGACTGCCTGGAAGTCAAAGAGATCCCTAATGTAGCACGTGGCCTCACCCACAGTAAGAGCTCCAAAGTACGTAGGCAAGAAGGTATTTCCCGATTTTACGTCATCCAGGTTGTGTTCCGGAATGCCTTGGAGATTGGCTTCCTGGCAGGCCAGTACTTCTTATATGGCTTCAGTGTACCAGGCATCTTTGAGTGTGATCGTTATCCATGCCTAAAAGAAGTGGAGTGCTATGTGTCCCGCCCCACTGAGAAAACAGTCTTCCTGGTGTTTATGTTTGCCGTGAGCGGTATCTGTGTGGTGCTCAACCTTGCTGAGCTCAACCACCTCGGCTGGAGAAAGATCAAGACGGCTATCCGGGGTGTCCAGGCACGCCGCAAGTCGATCTGTGAAATCCGCAAGAAGGACATGGCACACCTGTCACAGCCTCCCAACCTGGGCAGGACCCAGTCCAGCGAGTCGGCTTACGTTTGATCGTATATTATAATCATTAAAATAGAGTCAGGGGGTTCGATTTTGATAGTAAGGGTTAGGGAGTAGCCTTACCAAAACTCACCCAATTTCCAACAACCACTCCATTCCCACATGTTATATAGTGTTGTGATGTTGCATGAAAGGAATGATGGGTAGAGTGCAAGAGGGTAAATTTATATTCTGAGATTTTTTTTTTTCTTTCTGGAGAGTCTCAAGGATAATAATGAGGGCTGGGAGATGACAGAAGAGTGGAAGAGCTGTCAGGAAAAGGTGACAGACTCCAATGGAAACATGCTACAGGAACAACAATGTCTTGGATCAACTTATAACTACTCCTTTTACTTTCTGGAGGGGGGGATTGCATGAGATAGCAGGGGAGTGTTATTCCTGCCATGAGTCATCGTCATGGAAGAAAACGACTGTTTATGCTAATTATTATTATTTTTCTTTTTTGTGAGTCATGCTAAAGAATACAACAGATATATTTAACAGATATTTGCTTAGTTAATCCTTTTCTTCACTCCCAGCCTACTTCAAATGAACTTCATCGCGGCACCTGTGCCCCACCCCAGGATGTCCTCTGTCCCTGTTTCAGTCTTTTATTCCTGCATATCATATCATAATATAAAGAACATAACGATGTGGAAAGAAATAAGGAAAAATGCTTTGTGATACTATTTAGTGCCATGATTTTTAAAGGACCTCATTTAAACTATCTAATTCACTATTTAGCTACCAAATCATTATAAAATATGTAGTAGAATGATTTCACTTTATCAGGTGATAGGATGAAGCTTACGATTTATTCAGAGTATTCATATATACAAATAACTCTATTATTATCTATGATTTTTTTTTTCAAAGCTCTTCTTGCTGACTCTACATTTCTAAGGGAAAAGGGAGATATTGTAATGGTATGAAATTGAAAAAGGCATGTTTACACTTAAAGTGCACTCTGTTGTGCAGATGAAATGTGTTGTTTTGTTGTCAGGGAGCGTTTATTATTTGATTATTAACGTTTGGTCTATCCGTGGCTTGGAATTGCATGCCTTTTTACAAGAAAAGAAAGAGAGGAATCATGCATGTACACATTGCACCTTGTTTATCGGAGAAATGGGGAGAAGAGAGTGGCTGAGCGAGAGAGAGAGAGAGAGAGAGAGAGAGAGAGAGAACTCACTACGGGAACGAGGCTGCTGATAATGCTGTTACAGCAAGACTTCATTTAGTTCACTAGCAAAAGAGACAAGAGTGTAGAGGACATGGGACATGGAGGCGGCCTTGAGGGTTATGTATATAAGAAGTGACATGCATAAGCTCGGCTGCTCTAAAGAGACTTCTAAGCCTTTGGTGGAGATAAAGATGGCAAGGAATGACAAGAATTAAAACCTCTCCACTTTTAGTGCCCTTACTTAGTACCGAGAACGTTTCATGTTTTTTTTTTTGTGTGTGTGTGTGTGTGTGTGTGTGTGTGTGTGTGTGTGTGTGGTCTGATACTTTGGTTATCCCTTGGGACACAACAAGGTATAAGGTGTCCAATGTCCATGCACACACATGTACACACTCAGAGCTAATATTTCAATGAGACACAATTAGCTCTATATTATCAACACTTGAGCACAAGTGCTTGAGCGTACAGTCTACAGTTTACAGCTCAGGCATGGAGACAAACTACAGACTGAGGGAAAACTGCCAGGAGAAAGTCTGAGGGGGGAAAAAAGAGCACGAGACAGTCATATGTTCTTTTTCTGGTGTGTCACATACACAAGTCTCTTTGAGGAAGAGGAAATGTTTGGGTTTGGAGCAACAAAAGCTGCTGTAGCTTCTGCAGCCTGGAGAAGGTCACGCTGTACGTCCTAATTCAATTAAAAACAGTGAAATAAATGTGATGAAAGGGGCAGAATGGGTTTATGGACGTATTTAGCATAAGTACTTTAGAGGTTCTTGTTCTCCTGCAGGCGTTATGGGGAAAAAATATTTGCTTTGAATCAATGCACAGAAAAAAGACAACAAAGTAAATTGTTGTGTAATGACAGAATGGGAATCCGTTTATTTAACAAAGGCAGATTTCACTTGCAGTAGTAGTATTAGCGGGAAATCCAAGCACATTGCCTTCTTTTCTATGGAGTTGGCTCTTTAATGACATTTACAGAAAGTAGACAAATTACTTAAAGTCAAGGTTAACTGTTCCTTTATCATTAGGAAAACGTCGAGAGAAAGCAGGGCGGATAACATTAGTAACTCTTCTGTTCTCTCCTATTTCTTTACGTACACCTCCAGCCAGACAAGCCATCAGTAACTCATTATAATCATTGAAGTCTAACTGTAAAGTCATTCAACCTCCAACCAGCGTCTTCCCTAAGTGAGCTTTTCTTCAAGTGATTGCGATTCAAGCCAATTCCTCTCCTCAGTCTCTTCTATTACTACCTTTATCAGTGTTTAAATACCAAGAGAAAAGCAGAATTTATGCAAACGCGTTACTTTTTCTTTTCCTTTCAGCTTGTGTATTGATGTTCTGTGTACTTTCATTGTTGTGGTGTTTCCCAAGACGTTCTTCTGGAACTGCCAGACCTTCTGATGAGACGGTCTTCAGGTCAAGCAATCAAACAATTACAATATAAAGTTACAGTTTGAAAGTAGTGGCAGTCACTCTTTTTCATGATTCGTCAATTAGTTGGAAAAATCTTTATACCAGGTGCTGGCTTCATATGGGTAAAGATTAGGGATCACCAGAACTCACCAGGGACCACCTGACACAATATTATCATGATATCTAAGTATCGTGCTTCTGTAAATATCCCAATTCGATATTATAGTGTTCCATTTTTTTGTTTCATTACATTACGTTTACAGTATTTGGCAGACACCATTATTCAGATCGATTTATATTTCTATCTCATATATACAGCGGAACAGTTGAGGGTTAAGGGCCTTGCTCAAGGGCCCAACAGTGGTAGATTGGTGAAGCGCTGACCTTCTGATCAGTAACTCAGAGCCTTAACTACTGATCCACCACTACCCACAAGCTTTTACCATTTTAAAACCTTGAACCATATAAAAGAAAATTTGTTGACAGTTAGGAAATAAGGAAATAATTCGTTCCTACCACATAGGATGCTGGGCTGCCTGCCAATTTGTAATTGTTTAAGAGTGCACCACCTGTAGGACTATAAAGGAATCATAACATTTTACCACCTTTATTCCAGGCATCCATCCACTCATTTGCCAAATCGCTTAATCCTAGAGAAGGCTAGAGCCTATCTCAGCTGTCTAAAAGCTGGTTCAAGCATCAGAATATGTGGTTAGGTGCTTTAATACTAGTAACCCTGGGTTTACACTGGGGCATGATGTCTGCGATCTGCACGATTTGAGAGAATCATGTTGGGTTGAGATCAAATCGTGATGATCTTAAGGGAACTTGGTGGATTTGTCATGATCTTGAGGGAACTTGGTGGATTTGTGATGATCTTAAGGGAACTTGGTGGATTCGTGATGATCTTGAGGGAACTTGGTGGATTCGTGATGATCTTGAGAAACTTGATGGATTCATGATGATCTTGGGGAACTTGATGGATTCATGATGATCTTGGGGGAACTTGATGGATTCGTGATGATCTTGAAGAACCTGATAGATTCATGATGATCTTGAGGGAACTTGATGGATTCATGATGATCTTGAGGGAACTTGGTGGATTCATGATGATCTTGAGGGAACTTGTTGGATTCGTGATGATTGTGAGGGAACTTGGTGGATTCATGATGATCTTGAGAAACTTGATGGATTCATGATAATCTTGTGACCAAATTTTGACTGCGAAAAGAGCTTAACAGACAATAACGGACCTTAACAGAGCATAACAGACCTTGATGTTCCATTGTAGGGGATCTTGATGAACTTGGCAACATGATTCCATTTCATTTTTTGGATGTATCCTGCCTCCTTTTTATACCCCAGTAGCGCTCAAAGCATGCTCATAAATCGTGGAGCTCTGTGTTTTTTTGAATGGCAGAGAACGCAGACATCGTAACCCAGTATAAACCCAGGGTAAGGGTGCTTTAAAATTATTTAGCCTCAACCAGAAAGATGGGGTGTAACCCCCATTTTGGGGGATAACTCAATACTATATAGCCTTATATCACTGTCCAACAAAACTCAAATTTTTGACACACTAGTAAAGAAAAAAAAGTAGAGGAAAGTTTCGAGCTGGTGCACCGCTGCTCCAGGACAACGCACTCATCCACACAGAACAGCTGGCTTTGACCTATCATTGGGCCGAGTGCATTGATGTTAAAGCAGACTATGTAGAGAAATAAAGCTTTTTAAAGGAAGGAAAGATTGTTAGTACCACTCTACTTCACCTTGTGAATAAAGATTTTTTAGAGTGCAAAAGTTAAAACAGTCAACGTGCCAAAAGATGTGTGAAATATTACCATCTATCTGAGTGTGATGTCCTCTCCCTGTGAATTTCTTGCATTGATCAAGTTGCTGGATAGATATGTGCTAACCAAAGTGAAAAATCCTAGATTTAAGATACATTAAACATTTTCATTGCAGTATAATAAAATCTCTAAAGGGATTTCCCAGGCCATCATAAAAACAACTAGAGGTGAACTCCCCACAGCATGGATAATGTAGCTTCATATGGGTACTGCTTTTAATTACCCATGTGATCATCTTAGGTTACATCCTATAGTACATGGTTTTATCAAATGACTGGGGTTTGACCTTTCAAGGTCACTCAAGGTCAAAGGTAATTGTCTAACTTGAAAGTCCATATAGTTTCCTATTACTGTTCCACTGTAACTGCATGTCTATTGAGACTTGTTTAGATGTTATAAGCGCTTTACCTCCAAAACTTTGTGACCTTGCTCTGACCATCACCTATGACCTTGACACTCCAAAATCAAATCAACTCAGGGACTTAGGTAGTATAGTGTTTCCACCAAGTTTGGTGAAAATCCATGAATGGGTCTGGTCAGAATTTTGTTCACAAACAGACAATTGCCAGCGATCACAATTACACAGTTATTCAATCCATTTGAATTAACTTTATTTCATTTCCAATTCAATTCACTTCAAAGATCAGATCTAAGCACCTAGCGTCACCACTGAAGGTTGAATTCTCTTGCTAAAGGTTATAACAGTGACACTCGCTCTGTATTAGGATTCCACCTTTGGGCCACTAGTGCAAGACCTCCGATTAAGACATTCGCATGCTGTCGTTTCCATTCGGGTCATCCAGCAGCCGCGAAAACGAAACTCTGCTGTGTGTGTTGGGGTGAAAGCGTGACAACTCGCGGTCCGCCAGACACCAGCATCACATGCCAGGTGTTCGTTTAACCCCAGCGCCTCTGTGATAAAGGGCAATCATCCTGAATTTTTGGCAAACGAACCGCCAGAGATGTAGCTCAAGATTTCTGTTTTTCCAGAAGCTTCTGTTTCGGGGTGAGGAGCACATCCCACATTCGCAGTATCGCAAAAACACAAGAGATGGGATCAAGAATGATGATGCAGGGTTTGAAATACACACACACGCACACACATGCACGCATGGTCAGACAGAGAAAATGCAAACACACAGGCACACACACACACGCACACACACTAATGTTTTTTGAATATGGATGAAATACGCCTGTGCGCGCGGACGCGAGCGGCTCGTTTTGCCGGGGAATCTCATTAGCATCGTAATAGCTTGCAGCCTCATTTGCATATTTGCCAAGAGTGAAATTTTTTTTCCAATGGATGGAAGAGAGAGAGAGTGAGAGAGAGAGAGAGAGAGAAAGAGGAGAAAGGAAAAGCGAAAAAACTTTGAAGCACCATATTTTATTTCATTATTTAAGTTAAACAAATTCTAATTGAAAGGTGCCTTTCAATTATAGCTTCGTCCTCGCGATAGGCGGGACTTGTTGCGTACACGCGCAGACACAGCACAAACAACATTTACTTTTTTGATGAGAAAAAAAAAATGAGAAGAAAATGACATTTTCCTTTATTACCCGATCAGTTTATAAAGGAGTAAGAAGCTGTAAATGACATGAGGAGCAAACGTCGGAGCAGACAGAGCGGGTGTGCCGGAATAATGAAAGAATCCAACGAGAACAAGATGAATTTTTCCAAGAAAAAAAAAAAAGAAGCTCAAAAAAACTGAAGAGCTCATTTGATTTGCATTTATTTGATAAGTTCGGTGCTGATGTTCAGATTCAGCCTCGTGTTCATGAATAATAGTAACGTTTCCGACTGTCAGGCCATGCAAATCATTTAAACACACTGCTCTGTGTCTACTGTCATAACACTAGTCACCAATCAACACACACACACACACACACACACACACACACACACACACACACACACACACACACACACACACACACACACACACACGCATCTGTAAAAATTTTACATCAGCCAAATGTTATAAAGAGATATGACTGCTTACAATCAGGGGCGGGGTAAGGGGTGGGGCTAATTCTCATAGGTTTGCTTTACTACGCAGATTGATTGATTGATTTTTTTATAAAATTGTGTATAGATGTGTGTAGACAATAATAAAAATATAACTTTTGAAAAATATTTGTTACATTTTTTGTGTTTGCTAGTTTGTTGACATATTTGTTTGTTAGTAGATAAGTTCTGATGGGGGTGATTTGTGCCATTCTTTATTTCGTCTTCCTTTTATTTCTTACTAGCTTCAGGATTTCTGTTTTTCCAGAAGCTTCTGTTTCAGGGTGAGGAGCACATCCCACATTCGCAGTATCGCAAAAATGTATTTTTCTTTCTATTTCTCTCTATTCTTTTCTTACTAATTATATTTGTCTTCTTCCTTCCTTCCATTTCTTTCTTTCTTGGTTCCTGTCTTTTTCATTATTTATTTTCTCCTAACTTCATTCCTTCTTTTAATTCTTTCTCTTTTTTTCTTATTCTTCTTTTCTTAGTGCTTATATTTTTTCTTTTTGTCTGCTTTCTTTTTTTTGTTCCTTGTACATTTGTTCCTTCCTTCCTTCCCTTTTCTTTCTTTTGTTTTTTCATTCTTTCTTTTTCTTTTGTTTTCTTATTTTTTTACTACTTATATTTTTTCTTGTTTCCTCTCTCTTCTTCCTTTCTTTTTTCTTCCTTCCTTCCTTCTTTTATTTCCTTCTTTCTTACTTCATTTCTTCTCTTTCTTTTTCTTTCTACCCTTCTTTCTTCCTGTCTTACTAATTTTCTTTCTTTCTTTTTCATTTGTTCTTTCTTATCTTTTTCAGACCATGAATAATGGAATAATAAATAAATATGTTCTTTTATAGCGTACTGTCTGAAAAATGTTAAATGAATATTTTTCTTAATTTATATATTTTTTTTGTTTTTAAACTCTCTCTCTCTCTCTCTCTCTATTTTTCTTTTTTTTTTAATTTCTGTCTCCATGTCAAGGCACTTCTCATCTATGTACCCAAGATGCTCTGAGCAGTGACCACGATACCCACCTTCGAACATGTGCTAATGTGACACTGCTGATCTTCAAACTGCACACACACACACACACACACACACACACACACACACACACACACACACACACACAGGCAAAAACCCATACAGATTTA
>JAQMYF010000008.1:24015461-24031383 GCA_030014195.1 Neosilurus mollespiculum
AAATCATTAACATGATCAGTGTCTTCACATAGATGAGTATCATTAATCATTATTGATAATGTATAACTAAAGGCAAAATGAGCAAATGTTTAATTTCAGGAGAACCTATCAAAGTGGTAGCCCTTCATATGACTCAGTACCCATGAAGTAGCTCTCAGTTTCAAAAAGGTTGGTGACTCCTGCCCTAGATGGATTACGCGGTTTGGCAAATGACTGAAGTGATAAACATTGGCAGCTGCTCCAAGACTAAAATGGAAGCTCTTCCTCTAAAATGTCTTTAAAGATTTCGTCAAACATGTACTGTTGTATTTGCGTTAATAATACATGGTTAGTTCATTCAGAATCAGTAATAATGTCTCGCAGGTTGTCTAACATGATTTTTTTCTCACAGATTCCTGTGGCAGTTCAAGCCATTAAACCCCACTGACGCACAGCTTCTCTCAAGTCTTCTAACATCTGGGATACTCGTTGCTTTTAGTGTAGCAAAGTGAGACATTCACTGGATAAATGCTTGAAAAATGTCCTGCTCTTGGGACTCTATTGGGATTGGGCAGGTCAGGACACTGGGCTGCTCCATGATGATTGGAAGAACTGTCACAGTAGCAGGACCCCTTTTTGACTGACACCAAAGATTTTCAAGTTTAGTTTGATAAAGGTTTTAGCTGCTTGTAGTCTGTTTCTGCATGAAATATTTCTCTTTGCTCTTTGTTTAATTTAGTAATGGTTTGTTTGTTAAGTTGGCTAGCAAGCTGTGCAGACAGTGTGAATGACCGATCAACGTTCAAGACTGATTTGGATCAAAAATCAGGAAAAATATGGAAAAATAAGTCTTTTCAATTTTCCTGGTATGCCAAGGTAAGCTGACTGGAAGTGCTGTAATAAAGAGAATGTACTGCTGGGTTTAAAGGAAACCATCTCAGGATGTTTTGTCAGAACAGGATTTTGGAGATTTTGTTAACTTTCACATGGTATACATAGCAATTTACAAATAAACAACATTATGCAAAATGTAATACTTTTTTTTTGATGTAGTGCTTCCTCTGTTTAAAAGACCACCAGCCACCACCTGTGGTACATCTGCCCAAGAGTGGCCAGCCTATCAAATGTTTTGCAAGGGCCCATAAAAACTCATCTGAGGAGTCATAGAAGAACAACATAGGTGCTGCAGGCCTTTATCAGCTCAGTTAATTCCAACATTGGAAAGACAGTTGGCAAAAATGGAGTAGCAAGGGTAAATCTAAGCATCTAAGATCTAAATCTAAGCATCAGAAAAATAAAGGCCACATTAATACAAGTTAATAACTTTCCCACAATAAGACCCACATGTCTGCAGTCAAACATGGTGGTGGTACTGTGATGGTGTGGGGATGCTTTGCTGCTTTAGGGTCTGGGCAGTTTTCCATAATTGTCCATGGCCTTCAGTGTTGAACTTTGGTCTAGACTGCAGGCAGGCCACACATTTTTACTATAAAGTTGTAGATGGGTAATTCCATACAAGTTTCTGTTGTGTTGTCATAGTACCAATCATGGTAACAGAGAGGTGTTCCAGCTGTACAGTGGCACAATGTTTGTTTGTTTTTTATTTTGTTGCTTATGATGACTGAAGGTCACATTATAGCAAGGAGTGTTTTGATGATAGACATTAAATATTCATTTGTTACCTTTGGGTTCCATTATGGAAAGAGAGAGAGCAGGGATTCTGCCAGGAAACACTGGCTGTATGCAAAAAAGTTTAGGAAAGCTGTTGGTGGCTTACGTCACTGTATCATTGAAATAAACATTTACTCTTATATATAAAGAGGGAACATACTTATCCATAACAGCCTTGATTTGAAGGTGCTACTATATCCTACTATACATTTAACAACAGAAAGGGCTACTGCAGAGAAACATGTGGTCTTTAATGAACATTACTACTATACTGGTAAGTCCAAATCCTTTTCATAAAAAAAATAAATAAAATTATATATCTGATTGTATTGTCTTAATGATATATATATATATATAATTTTAACATAATGGGCACAGATATTATTATATTTGTTATTATTGTTATTATTTCTGTTATTATTATTATTATTATTATTATTATTATTATTATTATTATTATTGAATGTGGAGTGTTTTATTCCTCTATAATATTAATCTTTTTTTTTAACTATTTAGGGTTTGATTGCGGTTACCCATGGCTTCATCAAAGCTAACACCACAGAGGAACTGAATAAAATGTTAATGAACAGCTCTAACTTAAACTCCCGTATAGGCAAAGTCTCTCTCTCTCCATGGACATACAAGTAAGCAAAAATCATTCTCTTACCATGTGGCTTAACAACAATATGCCCAAGTATTACTATTTTATTAAATTATATATTTTTTCACTGCAGAATAAATCATAACAACATCTTCGAGGCCAAGTGTAATATGACGGGGTGCTCAGGACTTGAAGAGAAGGCCAAAGTTGTACCCATAGTTATCAAAGCCTGTGTTGACCACCAGCATAACAATGATACTGGATGCTACAGAATTAATGTAGGCTGCACTTGTATCAAAGATACATCCCACTTTATGAAACCCTTGTAAATAATACCATCATCATCATTGCAAGGGAATGTGTGTTATTTAAAAAAAATTAAATGAACAGCAGGTGGTTTTGATGTCATATGTATGTCATACTTCAATACTCAATATTGTGTATTATTTATTGATAGGGTCATTTTATTAGACTCGTCTTTATATAGTGTCTTTTGCATATTCAGATATTCTTATAAATAAATAAATAAATATCAAAAAAGTAAATATATGCCTGTGATTTGTACTATTTGCTATTTGCATTGATTAAAGATTGTGATGTTTTGACGAGATCCAGTTTATAGACAGTCTTTCTTGTTGGACATTAATTTTTTGCTATTTGCTATAAAGTTTAAGGTCAATAACAATCCTATTCTTGACTGAGGCCAGTTTATCTTTTACTTAAAATTTTAATTCAAAATTTAATTAAAATGAAATTACTTTAAAATTACATTAGCACTGCAAAATAATTCAACTAATTAAGTCTAATTAAAAATTAACTTGGCACTGTAAACTTATTGTCATGGTTTCTGCAATCAGGTGACACAGGTGCAGGAGAAAGGATGTTGTTTATTCAAGAGCACAAGCTAACAGATGAGGCTTGAGCTAAAAGGTGCAGTGCCACCATTCAGGCCCATGACAGATAAACAAACAAATAGGACTCGTCTCTTCTGACAACCAGGTTAAAACTCATTCTTTATATCTCAGGGTGGTCCGAAGACCCAATATGAACACAAATCAAAGGCTTTGGTGTAGCGAATGCAAGCCAGGCGGGGCAGTTCCCGTGATTACTAGTAAAGAGCATATGCAAACAATCAAACATGAGAGCAGAACTCAGTGGTACATGGCGGTGAACAGGCAAGAACTAAAGGGTCAATGGATTAAGGTTAATGGCTTATGTAAATAAGAAGCAGATCGGCCAATAGGAAGCCCAGGGAGTAATGAGGGATAGTAACTTAACTGATAATAGATTAGTGCAGAAGAGATAGTGAGACATAAGCTGATGGTAAACTTCCTAGTGAACCAGTATGAGAATATATTAACTGATAGTGACTTTTAAGCACTTCTGTAAGTCGCTCTGGATAAGGGCGTATGCCAAATGCTGTAAATGTAATGTAAATGGACCGCTGGAGGGGTGGTGGAGGCGGTGATGTGACAGTTACTTAATTGACTTTCAGTTGGAGTTGGTGATTTAGAAAGCTAGTAAAATTTGAAAATAGCATCTCTCTTCAGGGCTCCTGCTAAATCTTACCCTTCCCGCGGAGGTCCTTCCAAAGCCATGCCCCTGTTTACAAACATGAGCTCTGTTCTGACTGCAGGTTCGTGCACAGTAGGGTCATGCACTAGCAGGAACACATGGGACCATCTGACTGGATATTTCCCAGTAGACTGTGAGGCACTTATTTGTCAGGGTTTTTACAGGATTACAGTGGCCATAGCTGAAAGAATTTTCTTCAGGACCTTTTTAGATTTAATAAGTTATTGATAGTGGTCAGAGGCCACTTCAACCAATACAACAGTTTGTGCATACGGCTAAACAGTTACCAACCCTAGCTTTAATTGACAAGCCAAAGCAGAATTTTTTTTCCCCCCTGTAGATCAAAATTAGAATAAAATAGAGCGACATACACACCTAAGAAAGCGAAAGTGGAAAGGAATACTAATCAATGTCAAAGGTGCAAGAATTTACAAGGGTACTTTAAAAATGTTGTTAAAATTAATTAAAAATAACAGACATATTTCTCATTTTCATCCACATTTCCTGTATAAATTATCTACAGAATGATTCATTCATTCATTTTCTGAACCGCTTAATCCTAATTAGGGTCGTGGCTGGCGCTTATCTCAGCCGACACTGGGCGAGGGCAGAGTACACCCTGGACAGCTCACCAGGCCATCGCAGGGCAGAAACTGACAGCAATGCAGCCTACTCTTTACGATAATCAGCAAAGGTTCTTGTACATGCCTCTCACCGTACACAGTGAGAGGCATGGACAACCTTTGATAAGCCAGTACACTGCTCTGGGGGACAGCAGTGACACAACCCATTGATAGTGGGGCTTGAACCCCCGACCTTGGGACCAATCCAGCACCCTACCACGGAAAAGAAAGAAAGAATGAAAAGAAAAAGAAAGAAAAATAAGAAAAGTATGAATAAAAAATCTCACTTTCACACAGATAATTTTACCACAGAGAGAGAGAGAGAGAGAGAGAGAGAGAGAGCGAGAGAGAGAGAGCTTGTCAAGTAAATAGCACAGATGGGTATCGGTTGTGCAATGTTGATTAGCCTGTCGATACACTCCTCCTGTAAATTGATGGCCTCACCTAGTATTTCTATGCACTCACCAGCTAATTTGCATGACTGAAAACACCTACACTAAACAAATAAAACACACTAAACAAGGCAAAAAATGTAAATAAAACAACTATGAATGACATATTAAAAATTCTAATTCAATATTGCTTAAAATGTGTTCATCCTATCAACTTATGCTTTTGTGGCAGTGTTTGCATAGTTAAACATCAGCTGTGGACATAGAGGTGGCAGGGGTGGAGGGGTGAGCATTGTCTAAAGTGCCACTGCCGATGCAGACCTTGGCAAACATAGCTTTACGTAATTCTCACAGTTCTTGATAAGATCCCTCGTCCTTTGACCACCTCTTGCTTTATTTCCCAGCTAGGTGACCAGCCAGACCAGAAATCCTCCTGTTCCTGTTTGTGAATCACAGACAGGACTTGTAACCAACGGTCCAGTTTCCATTGTGCTTTCAATGGCTGCCGAAAAGAAAGACAGATGATAGCATAGCTGGCAGAAACTATACTCAAAATATCTAGATAAGATATCGGAAGTCTACAGTAGTGTTGAAATCTGGGATGCTGAAAGACTCAGACGCTGCCATGGTAAGATCACATCCCTAATCTCTCGCCACCCTCCAGCAAAATCAAGTGCTTCTCGACCTGTTCAATGAACAGCAGCTGTACTTTAAAGCCCTCAGCTGGTCAGAAGCAGGCCAAGACCTGGCTGACACTCCAGAAGCTGCTGTAGCCACCACATCTCCAGCTATGTCTTCGGTCACAGTGTCATACCTGACATTTACCAGGATGACTAACATGGATGATCTAGTGGCCTTATTGGAGCTTTTCAATAGCGCTGATTATACGTCACCACTTTCTGCGTAGCGTGCTACGTAGTATACACATTGGGCCAAGTATTGAGTGACAGTACACATTCCAAGTTCTGGTGAGATTTACATTATTACATTTATTTAAAGTGATGTTCTGGGAGCAAAGTTGTACAGACTGACATCAGGCAACATTCTGATTGTCAGCTAAACAGATGGCTGGAATGCAGGGGCCTACTGGTCATGGGGAAGAAGCCAATGCTAGTTGACAGGTGAGACCTCCAGCACCAACGGCAGCCATTACCGCATGCCATTACAAGCATTGGTTTTACTGTCTATAGGCCTCTTCAACACCCGTGTCTGCCTATTTTTCCTGATAACATCATTAATAACTTAATAAAGTTCATTCTGATGAATAATAATAATAAAACCAGATAAGTGTGAATTATTTGCATGTGTCCAGTCTAACTGTCATTTGATCAGCAGACTGACAGGTCATAAATAAGGTAATTTCAGTCACTGACAATATTTGTTATTGGTATCTGTGTTTGAACAATTGTGCCGGTTTGCTGTGGCTTTGTTGTTTACTCAAGTGGGGAAGTTTGTCCTACTTGGCCCCTGCCAACACACGTATGCTCAGAGGCCTGTTCTAAATATAGCAACATCTGGCTTACCCCGATCGGGGCTATTTAGCTCCAGCTTTTTTTTTTTTTTTTTTTTGCCCTGTCTCATTTCCCTACATCTTACCAGGTCTCAGCTCTGAGGGGGCCAGCACCAAGACCCCACTTCTCTACAGGTAGAACCCTTCACACCCACCAGGCATTAAGCAAAGCTTGGAGAGGTTTGCAGGTGCGACAAGGAAGATGAGCATTTCCAATATAATGGTTTCCTCATGGAAGCTGGAACAGTGATCAGGGTCCACCACCTGTGCAGGAAGATACCGCATGTCAGTGAGTATTTATGGGAGTACCCATCGGGCCTTGGTCGCAAGCCTGGTGAAGGTGAAGTGTATATAAGGATGTTCCTGGTGCCAGTCATCATTACATTTCAGGGGCACAAGTGTAGAGTAAATTTTATTAAGATAAAAGTTATCTTTAGTTAGGTTTAGTGTGATAGGCTTTATTTTAGCTAACTACACAACATGGTACTTGGAAATCGTTTCACACCAGTGTTTTCTATCTGCAAACTGGTGGGCTCCTTGTATGATTTGTAAATTTATTACCAATTATGTTTGCAATTTTGGGAAAATATCCCGAATTTAATATTTGCCAGCAGAGGGTGCCTTCACCTAGTTCCCGCTAATGATTGGTAATATGCAACAAGTGCATACAATCATTTGAATAGGGAAACCTTCATAAAAACTGGTAGGTCCTCTCATACTGCAAACAACAGGGGACTCGAACCCAGGACCTTCTTGCTGTGAGGATGTGGTGGTAACCACTATCTCAACCAAAGATAAACTGATGACACTAATGTGAATAAACAATAAACTGGAACCAGTATGCATTCAATAAATTGAAACAACACTGTATTTCTTCAAAACAATTTCAGAGACTTGAGAATTTTTATATCAGATAGGTGTTGCTCAAGATGTTTCTACATATCACTGAATTATTATTATTATTTGTTTTGTTTTAATAGACCCAAAGCCAACGACATTAAAATTTGTCTGCACATGCACCACAAATGACCACTTGTGATTGCATGTCACTTCCCTGCTCAATATGCAAACAAACACGGACATCATTTCCATTTGCAAAAAACAAATGCATTACTGTTTTTAACTCACTGGAGGCAGCAGTGGATTGGATTGAATTGGATTGAAACTTCATATGAATACTCAAGTTGTACTAACTTCAGTTGAGTACTTATTACCCTCTGTGCTGGATCTCAAACTTGTCCCGCTTTCTAGCTACCAGCTTCTCTGCAAGACACAAAAGACAGACATAAACTCAGCATATTTTACCTGCAGACTCTACCTGACTCCTCTCCATGCACAGTTTGATCATGCCTTTGCGGCCACATATCCTACCCCCCACACCTGAATCATGCTGGGGCAGCATTTCACCCTGCAGCTGTCTCCCCCTGGTGGAAGCATTCATTTGCCACCACCATCTGCACCCCTAACCTGTGGACCGCCTCATGCAATGGCAGCCTTTATGCAGGGCATGGTCAGAACAGCGAGTGAAAGAGTGCCCTAGCATGTCATACCGGAGAGTCAGGACCACCCACTTGAAAACTAGACACTCCTTCTCTCTATTGTATTGTACTTGCTTTTTCACACCAAGAGCTTGTAAATGATGTAGAGCAGGGGATGTTCATTCTCCCCTTACCACCTGACACAAAATGTCCCCATTTTTAGCTTTGGGCCTTGGTCAGGCTGCAGTTGTTGCTGTTGTGTCAGTTTGGGGAAGTATCTGCTATTGACCCAAGTGAAAGCCGACATACTGTACATCCACCTACCCAGTTGCACAGTTCTTTGAGTCGACTGTAAGTCCCAACTATCTCAGAGTTTTCAGTGCAGTCTTCAGATGTTGTAAATGCCACTGCCATATAAGGTAAATGAGTCCATCATTTAAATAGGCAGCGGCATACAAACAGGACTCTCCAACTACCCCCATGGTGAATAAAGCCTTGAGTTCCTCCTGAACGACTTTACTTGTTTTCAGTTACAGGGGGTTGCATATTGTCACAGCTGGAAAAGTCTTACTGTGGTGTTGTATGAGGATTGTGCAACCATGTATAGAGGCAAAAACACATCATAAAGTTTCTCTTGCAATCAGGCAACCAGTGCTCTCTAGGAGAGTGAATGGTCTCCTCAGGGGACTGGGATGAATTGGGCTGCATTTTTTTTCAACATACCACTTGTCCCAGCCCCTTCCTTTCAGGAACTACTGTCATAAGAACCAAAGGAAACTCCTCTCTCCACGGTTTTAGGGGATGGATGTGATGTGTATCCTCTATATCTGTTCGCTTGACTTCATGGACAAGTTGCAACGTCCAACTTGCTTGCCTGTAGCAAATTCTCCCAGGTTATGTTACTTAAACTGTGGCCTTTTCATCTCAGGTCAAACTGAATTTCCTTTTTATGTGAAGAAAGTCTGTTCTCCCAGATTTCTCTAATAATGTTTTGGATGCAACAAGGCTTGCACCAACACAACTCAAACAGTTAACACATTCTTGAAACTTGCACTACTACAAAAAAATTTCCTTAATGTAGTAAATATGTCTTGTTTGGATTAAAAAAATAAATAAAAATATCTGCCAGTAGTAGATTTTTCATGGTAAAAACTCTTGAAACTGTCATAAATATTAGTCACTGAAAAACTTTGGACACAATTTCTAAATACAGAAACAATGCTGTGTGGCAATAAATGTATTCGGCATTCAATAAACTATACTGGCTATACTGGGTGAGGGGTGGCACGGTGGTGTAGTGGTTAGCACATCCATCTCACAATAAGAAGGCCCTGGGTTTGGGTCCCGGGCTTCGGCATTTCTGTGTGGAGTTTGCATGTTTCCCATGCTTGCATGGTTTCTTCTAGGTACTCTGGTTTCCTCTCACAGTCCAAAAACATGCACATTAGTCTAATTGGCTGTTCTAAACTGCCTGTAGATGTGAGTGTGAATGGTTGTGTGTGTTGGAATTGCAATAGCCTGGCAAGCTGGCAAGCTGTTTACCCCGCCTTTGCACAGTGTCAGCTGAGATAGGCTCCAGCCTCCCTGTGTCCCTTATAGGATTTAGCGGTTGGGCAGATGAGTGAGTGGTAATGATGGGGAACATACTCATATCCATCCATTCCTTCATCCATTATCAGTCCAGCATATCTGTCAGGGTTGCAGGAGAGGCTGAAGCCAATCCCAGCTGACTTTGGGTGCAAAGTGGGGTACACTCTGAAAAAGATATATTATGTAACTTATTTCAGGGCTAACACAGACACAAACAACCATTCACACTCACATTCACACCCGTGGGCAGTATGAAGTAACCATTTGACCTAATGTGCATGTCTTTGGATTGTGGTGAACTTGGATTGCCTGATGAAACCCAGCTCAAGTATGGGAAGAATATGCAAATTCCAATCAGAAAGGCACATGGGCATGATGAACCATGAATCTTCTTGCAAACGACAGTGATAACCACTATACCACCATGCTGTCTGATATCCCAGGGCAGAGCAGTGGTGACTCAGTCATTAAGGCTCTGGGTTACTGATTCAAAGGTCCCCAGTCCCACCACTCACCACTGTTGGACCCTTGAGCAAGGGCCTTAACCCTCATCTGCTCAGTTGTATGAATTAGTTGAAAAAATGTGAGTCGCTCTGGATAAGGGCGTCTGCCATATGCAGTAACTGTAAATACCCTGTCTCTGTGATTAGAATTAGAATTCCTTTTCCACTTGAAGTTTATTTGTGGATGATTTTAGAACAAGATGAGAAAGTAGATATAATTTTTATTATGTGCTCCTAATAACATTCAGTCTGTGTCCACCTGATATCTTTCTTTATAATCTGTTGGAACATTTTGCATTTCTCCGTTTGCTCATGGATGTTATTCCCAGTTTCATCAGGAAGTGAGGCACATTTGGTTGGATATGTATCAGGAAATTAATTTTACTTTGGGTGCAGATGGTACCTGTACCCTGGAGGATTGTCATGATTGCAGCTGCAGTTATAATAAGCTTTTCTTCTCTTCGACCCCCCCCCCCCGTCCCTGATCATTTTGTTCTGTTGCCAAACATATGGACATTTTAAAAATGGTTTTAAGCAAAAACTTTTAAATATTATTTAAAGTCTTTTTCAGAAGGTAGGAGTCCACAGACAGATGCTAAAGATGCACAGTGCTAAAAGCTTACTACAATGTTTTGTTGGCTCAGGAAATGAAAGCAAATAAATCCTGCCTGCTAATTTTTTAATAATACATGCTGTCATGAGTTATAAACAATTAGCAGGCAGGATGTCGATTGTCTTTACTTTAATAATTCAAGGCAATTGAATTCAAATTACCAGGTAAACATCATAATCTCCAGACTGGCAAAATTTTGGCATTATGCAAACAATATTTCAGAGGCACAGACAAACCCAAAACCAAAATTAAAACCGGATTAGCAAACAATATACTAAGGCTTGGCATAAACAGGGAAAACTGACTCACTCGCCCGCAGAAGCACTTAATCTGACTGTGGTCATGGGGAGGCTGATGCCTAGCTCAGCCAACTTGGGTAAAGGCAGGGTACATCCAGAAAGGCTCGCCAGACCTTCGCAGGGCAACACACACACACACACACACACACACACACACACACACACACATAGGGTAGAATAACCAAAATTAACCAAAAACTAGTGTACCCAGAAGTAACTCACGCAAACATGGGGACAGCATCCAAACCCCAAACAGAAACGCCCGTGCCGAGCCCAGGACTCAAACCCAGGACCTTGTTGTGAGGCGGACATGCGGACACTACGGCACCATGCTGCACACAGGGAAAACTAAGTTGTAATATAGGTGATGGCATGGCAGATAATGAGTGATGAATGGAGCTAATAATGAGGGGAAGTGGAACAGGGATGGGAGGTATTAGTGCACGATGGCCATGTTTTTAGGCCACAGGGTTTGCTGGGAAGTGGATATTGGGGAATCTCAGTGCTTGATATGACACATGCATTCAAATAAAGGCCTACAATAAACAATATGCCATTCCAAACCATACAGTGTACATATGAAAAAAATGACACTGTAATACCTTGTGTTATGGTGAGGAAGGCAGCGCAATAATTCAGCCCTGAGTTGTGCTCAGTCCTATAGAACAGTGTTTTTCCAACCTTTTTTTTGAGGCACGGAACAATTTTTTACATTGAAAAAATCATGTGTCACACCACAAACCAAAACTATTACAAAATGATATACTGTAGCTTAATACAGTATATATAATGACAATATAGTTTATTTATAGTCAATCAGTGTGAAACCTGGGCCTGGGAACAAAGTTCCTATCCTGGCAGGAATTGAAGAAAGAGACACACGAAGCTCGCAAATTTCCTACTGATGCGTATCTTTTCCAAAATAACACTTTCGATGTCTGCAGACATGTCATTAATACATCTGGCAATTGTATTATCTGAGAGAGGTACTTTAGCTATCTCTTTAACTGCGTCAGGGCCGAGCATCTCGTTTACAATGGCTTTCCTTCAGGTAGTATTAATGTCTCTGCCACAGTGTAGGACTTTTTTGATTTAGCTACGAGTTCAGCAACTACGTAGCTAGCTTTGAGGACCTATTTTGAAGCGATAGATGTTTCGTTTGGAGATGGCGTTTAAGCTTGCTCAGCACCATGGCACTGTTGGATAGCTTCTCACCACACACCAAGCACAACGGAGTTGGTGTCGTCGTATCCCCGTTGAAAGTAAATCCAAATGAAAGATAGCTTTCGCTGTATTGCCTCGAGCTCACCGTCTTTGCTTTCTTTTGACCACCACTCACACTAGGACCAGTTCTGAGTTGACTTTTTCCTTTTTAAAAACTTCTCCATCACTGTCACCATGACCTGTTGCATGCATCACTAATTCTTTTGTCTCTAAGAATAAACAAGGCAATTAAGCTACCTACTGACACCCACTGACATGGAAGAGTATCACATTACTCTGCCAGTCACTACATCACAGACACTTGAAAATGGCCAATGGGAATTGTATGACGATCTCTCATGGCACACTAGTGTGCCATGGCACAGTGGTTGAAAATCACTGCTATAGAAAGCATAATCTGCATCAAATGTTCCTGCCTTTCATGCGCTGTCTTAAAATATAGCTGGCGGAGAACTATCAACACGGTGGATTTCAACCTGAACTCTGAGTGGTTTCCCTTTTCTTCCACAAACAATGCACTTATAATAATAAGTATAAACAGATCACACAGAGCTGGCATACATACATACATACATACATATATACATACAGCTAGGTCGGCATGATGGCGTAGTGGTTAGCATAGCATATCCACCTTACAGGTAGAAGTGTCTGGATTTGATCCTATTTTCTGGGGATTCAGTGTTACGAAAATAAGTCAAATTAATATGCTTTGCCCCTAAGCAGAATTCCTGGATCTGCCCCTGGTGGTGTAGTGGTTAGTGCACCTGCCTCACAGCAGGAAGGTCCTGGGTTTGAGTTCCGGGCATTTCTGTGTAGAATTTGCATGCTCCTCCTGTGTTTGGTTTTCTTATGGTTCACCAATTTTCTTCAAGACTCAAAAGACATGCTCATAAGGCTAAGTGGCTGTTCGGTGAATGGAAATGTATATAAATAGATAGTACTCATGCAAAAAAATAAGGATTTAAATACCTGGAAATGTAGTAGAGGGTGATAAAGCAGCCCTATTAGTGACTGTTTGCCTGCCATTCTCAAAATGCTGTTCACATTTGAATGGTCCGTTAGTTTCATTCGTTCATTCATTCATCTTCTGAACCGCTTATTCCTAATTAGGGTCGCGGGGAGGCCTGCGCCCATCTCAGCCGACTCTGGGGTACACCCTGGACAGCTCGCCAGGCCATCGCAGGGCCGTTAGTTTCAATTTAAACTAATTCCTGCAAATACCTACTTGTGAAAAGCACGCATGGTACTGCCTGCTGTTGTGAAGAGCAAGAGTGCATGTGGTGACACTTGGGGCAAGACAACCAATAACAGCTGATTAAGCCACACCAGAGCACACTGTGTGAGATCACAGGATTGTATTGGTCAGTTGGGTTTTATCACAGAAGCTTTGCTCTTGGTTGCTTTTGCCCTATTTTCAGAAAGCAACCACAACAACATGCTCCTGCATAAAACTTGCCCTACTGGTTCTTTTTGCTCTCCCAGTGGCAGGAAGTGCTCTGGATCTCCTGCTGCTGACGCTGTTGTTCCTGCATGTGTGGTGAAGACTGGACAATATGAGCAAAAGAATTCCAACTTCATATTTATCATGATATTTTAGCATTCCATCAATGAGGGCTTGATGGCAGTATATCAAATGACCACATAACACATAACATGATGACCACACTACGGGGTTAACAGAAAAACAAACAATCAAAACACCTACAAGAAAACTGAGGTGTAGCTGTCACGTACACAGACATGCCACGATCCAGCCCAGCCCACTGAGAGACAGAGGGAAAGAAATGTCTGCCATGGTAATTTCCCATCCCTGCATACTTATTCTGCAGACTCCTGCTAGACCACAACTCTCCTTTTACAGTAAACAACTACAGCGAATGGGACAGTATTCATTGATTCATTCATTCATTAGCCAAACCACTTGATCCTATTAGGGTTGCAGGAAGGCTGGAGCCTATCTCAGCCAACACTGGGTGTTGGCGGGATACACCCAAAACAGCTGGCCAGACCAGTGCAGGGTCAAGACACACAATTATTCACACTCCCACCTGGGGCAATCTGGAACATCTAATTAGCCAAATAGTCTTCAGAGTGTACCTGGAGGAAACCCATGCAAGCATGAGGAGAACATGGGGAGAACTTCTTACTGTGATGCAGACGTGCTTACCACTAAGCCACCATGCTGCCATAATGAAACGCTCATCCCATCTCATTCCCATTTGCTGAAGCATTACATCCTACTAGGGTCGCGGGGGGGCTGCAGCCTATCCCAGCCAACAGTGGGTGAAGGTGGTGTGCACCCTGAACAGCTCACCAGATCATCGCAGGGCTAACACACATACAAAACCATTCACACTCACATTCACAACTAGGGGCAGTCTGGAACAGCCTAAGGTGCATGTCTTTTTTTTTCAGTGGGAGGAAACCAGAGTACCCAGAGGAAACCCATGCAAGCACAGCGAAGCCATGCATCACAGCTTAGGAGTGAAAAGTTGTTGCCTAACATAAATGACTTTGCATTTATTTACTATTTAGGCTCATTTCTCTTTACAATGTCTCTAATGTATCTAATATCTCACTACTCTTTAACCTAAATACGCTCCTCAACTCCACTTCCTACAAAAGCTCACCCAAAACAAACAAATACCTGTCTGTTTGCTTTATTTTATCATTACTATCTTATTCACCCTACCTCCTTATATCCCTGTCCTCCAAACCCATTACTACCTTCAGTCTCCAGTCCCTATTTGTACATGTGCATCTCTGTCCCCACACAGAGCCATATCTTAACTCAGCCCTGGTTGCAAGCTATGTATGGTACTGTGTATGAAACTTCTCTCTACTCACCGGTAACTCATGGTAGTAATGATTAACTTGACATATTAGAGATGCCAAAACAAAAGCTCCAAAGTAAATTCTTTCAGCAAAACTTATCACCTCCCCATCTGTAGCTCCAGGCAGGTCACAGAAATGACAGTGTGCAAATCAACAGGGTGGAAGTCAGACACAAGGGGAAAAGAATGTGACAAAGTGATCATTGCATCTGATTGCATCAGTGTGTCATCGCATCAGATCTCTGGTTAGAAAAATACTGAATAAATACTCACTCATTTTCCACCTCTTAATCCTATCAGGGTTGCAGGAAGGGTGAAGCCTATCTCAGCCAACACTGTGCGAAAACGGGGTCCACTCTGAAAAGCTAGCCAGACCATCGAAGGGCCAACACACACAACCATTGGCACTTACTTCCACACCTAGGAGCACTTTGGAACAGCCAATTAGCCTGATATGCATGTCTTTGGACTGTGGGAGGAAACCAGAGTGCCTGGAGGAAACCGATGCACATGATACCTGAAAACATACAAACTCCACAGAGAAAAGTCTTCGCCGAGCCCGGGACTCAAACATAGAACCTTCTTGCTGTAAAAACAATGCACTAACTACTACACCCCCCTGCCATCCACTGTCAGTTAATTTACTAAATATATTGAAATTTATTCTTTTTCAGTTGTTGTTGTGAAATTATCATATTTTTTAAGGAATTATGTTTATGTTGGATTATAGTCTTCTTAAAAAAAATCTACATTAAAAACCCCAATGTGGTACAACAAATACATCTCACTCATTTGCTGAACCGTTTAATCCTACTAGGGTCTCGGGGAGGCTGGAACCTATCTCAACTGACACTGGGTGCAGGCGGGGTACACTCTAAATAGCTCACCAGATCATCACAGGGCCAACACACACACACACACACACACACACAACCATTCATATGCACACCTGCCCTTAGCAAAAAGTAGTTTATTCAAGTGTACTACAAGTATACTAATTTTATACTAAAACTGACACAGTATACTT
>JAQMYF010000008.1:24040205-24056260 GCA_030014195.1 Neosilurus mollespiculum
CAATACTAATAGAATAAAATATTTTTCAAGTATACTTAATAAAATAAACTTCAAGTATACTACTTTTTGCTAAGGGTGTGGCAATTTGGAACGACCAATTAGCTTAATGTGCATGTCTTTGGATTTCCAGAGGAAACCCACAACAGGAGAGAACATGCAAACTCCACACAGAAACACCTGGGACTAAAACCCAGGACCTTCTTTCTATGAGGCGGATGTGCTAACCCCTTCACCACCATACCGCCGTTTAAATAAACATAATTAGATTAAAAAAACAAAAAACAAATTGGTTTTATGCAAAGAGATTTTGCATGCTTTAAATAAATTGCATTATCGCAATGAAAAATCCACTGTGTGAAATAAACTCTTGTTTACAAACTCATACCATGGAGTATTTGGGCTCTATTTTCTTGGCCATGGTTCACTGAAAAACACCCAGGAAAAAAAAAAACAACAAGCTATAGGCGCAGGTGTTAACATGGCACAAAGGTAAACAGGGGCTGGGTGTCAATGAATGCATTACTAAAATCTGTCCAACTGAATAGTGGGTTTGCACATGACTTGACATTCTTCTGGTTTCCAATGGCAACGGTGCGGCTGCACCCAAGCTTCCATATGTACACAGCACTTCTATTGATCTGTCTCATTTCCAGTTATTTTCTGGTCAAATAAATGCAAATGGATGTTTTCACTATTTAATGGGTAATTAAAGAGTAGTGGTATTGGTCATCTTCACAGTATAATTTGTATGTAATGTAATACGTTTAAGAGATACAGAGCTTATTTTAACATAAATGACCATAAGAAGCACTATACTGGGTAATTATATCCCACGGATTACTGGCGGGGGCTGAACCAATGTAAAGGCTTGGGCTTTGTGCCAAGTAGTTCTGCCTGGAGGTCATCCCAATAGAAGGTCGGGTTGAAGTGGTCTTCGCAGAATACTGAATTGCGTCTGAAAGGAAAGTTTTCGAAACGTGCGCTTGTTGTTCGTTTAGCTGTATGTTTTGCACTCTGCCATTTTCCTGGTGACACAGCTCAGCACTGGCTGATAGTCAGACTGGTCTCTGCTGCACCTTTAACGATGAAATATTGTTTTACTATGGTGTGGTACAAATAACAAACCATAAAACTTTGGAGGCCATCTGTGCATGTAATCATGCTGACAACATTGCTTCCAAATGTGACTCTGGTATACCCAACCCCCCCACCCACCCACACACACACACACACACACACACACACACACACTTCCGTTTGCCCTGTGATGGCCTGGTGAGCTGTACAGGGTGTACTCTGCCCTCGCCAGCCTCTGAGGCATCAGCCTCCGACCACCCTAATTAGGATTAAGGGGTTCAGAAAATGAATGAATGAATGAATGAATTCCCATCTGTCAAGTGTTGCCTCTCTATCACATATGACCACCAGCAATCAAGGAGGGGTGTAGCATGCACATGCCCCCTCTATTACATGCGATGGTGCTACCCGATTCTTTACGAACTGCTGCACATGCTCATTTGGAAGCTTTTATTAATATTATTATATTAATAACACCTGAACTAATGTTTTCCATATTATAAGAATTGTATGAGCTAATAATGACTTTTGCATATCATGATATTTATTTGTCTAATTATATGACCCAGAAAGTCTGTACTGCACAGGCTGCTTTTAGGATGATAAAATCAGGTGCATCTCACATTACGTTCAACTTCCAAAAAGATTTCCCAAAATCTGTTCTGTAACAGACCTCATACACATTTTTACACATTGTGGGTGATGTAACTATGAATACATTCCTGTCACTCTGGAGAGGAATGAGATACTGCTCAGCATATTATATCAAGGGATAGAAATTATACCAATTTGCTGGTCGTGAGAAAATCTTTGCTGCTATTTATACTTTGGAATCTACTGCACATTTAATTTCTTACTTGTAATTATACTGAGTTTTCAGAGTTCTTTATATATACATACATATCAAACAGGAACTAGCAATATAAAAGATTAGGATTCTAAAAGATTTTGGGCATCATGGTGGTGCAGTGGGTAGCACTTCCGCCTCACAGCAAGAAGGCCTGGGTTTGATTTCCTGGCTCGGGCGTTTCTGTGTGGAGTGTTCTCCCTGTGCTTGAGTGGGGTTCCTCCGGGTACTCTGGTCTCCTCCCATAGTCCAAAAACATGCACATTAGGCTAATTTAAGATTGCACCTAGGTGTGAGTGTGAGTGTGAATGGTTGTGTGTATTGGCTTTGCCATGGCCTGGCAAGCTGTTCAGGGTGTACCCCACCCTCGCCCAGAGTTGCCAGCTAACTTGGCTTAAACAGCTTAGAAAATGAGTGAATGAAGATTTTAAATTTTGAATGAAGAATTTAACCACAAGTGTGCCTCTGTCCACCCAGCAGAATAAATGGGTACCAGTAAAAAAATACTGGGAAAGTAACCCGCAATGGACTAGTGTCCCATCCAGGAGGAGTTGAACTCCTAGTCGCTTCACGCTACAGAAACCGGGTAAAAGCACCGGCCTGATGAGCAACTAGGCTCGGGTGTAAAAGCCCAACAGACTTACCTACCTACCTTTATCCTACTAGGGTAGCGGGGAGGCTGGAACCTATCCCAAGGAACTTTGGAACTGTGGAAGGAAACTAAAGTACCTGGAGGCAACCATGTAAGCACGAGGAGAACAAGCAGACTTCACCCAGAAACTCCCTCGCCAAGCCCCTGACGTGATCCCAGGACCTTCTTGCTGGCTGTGAGGCGGATATGCTAACCACGATGCCACCGTGTCATACTGTGCATTTTTATTGAACACTTCATCGTTGTGGTTATTATGGTGAATCTGCAGCCTATTCTAAAAACATCGGTCATGAAGCTGAAATGATACATGAATGGGCTAAAGCAAGAAGATTGACATTTATAATGATGTGAGACGGGGTGGCACAATGGTATAGTGGTTAGCACAGCCGCCTCACAGCAAGAAGGTCCTGGGTTCGAGACCCGGGCTTGGGTGTTTCTGTTTGGAGTTTGCATATTCTGCCTGTGCTTGCGTGTGATTCCTCTGGGTAGTCTGGTTTCCTCCCACAGTCCAAAGACATGCACATTAGGCTAACTGGGTGTTCCAAATTGCCTCTAGGTATGTGTGTGTGTTGGTATTGCGATGGTCTGGCGAGCTGCTCAGGGTGTACCGTGCCTTTGCTCCAGCCTCCTTGTGACCTTTATAGGATTGAGTGCATTGGTAAGTAAGTGAGAAAGTGACTGGGTACTAACATTTCTGAAAAATAAATGCAAGTGTAAACTAAAAAAAAAAAAAAAAAGGTCACATCTAAATGTGTAATTTTAATCTATTTTACATTTGCGCCATCTGCTGTTCAGTCTCATACATGTACATGAGAGAAAAAAAATAATAACGCAAAACAAGACCAAACTAAAACCCGTTTGTCCCTCTGTGCTCGCCGTAGCAGTAGGTTTTAAATATGGCGGCCTCTATGCTGGTGAGTGAAACCTTCAATGCAAACATGTTTTCTGGTATTGTATGTAATTTATGTCAATTAAAACGTATTAAACTGTTTACACAATACTGTTACATAAGCCAGCTTTTGCGTTTAGTGAATGATTTAATTTAAAATCTATTTAATTTAAAAGCTCCTTATCAGGAGGACTCACAGGGGGGCTAATCACTAAAATAAACAAACAAGTAAATAAAAACTGATAAATCAGTAAATCAAATGCAAGGGTTTGTATGCTTATTGCGGGTCATAAAAGATCATTGATGAAGCCTTCATTCTGGGTTTTCTCTTCCCTCGTCCCTCTTGATCATGAATTTCAGGTGAGGAGACACTGTGCTCCATGTCTCAGTGGGTTCAGAAGGCAGTATGCATCCAGTCCTCCATCTCTGTTCAGCAAATGCATCTATGAGTTAAATCAACGCTTTATTGAAGTGGAATATCTCACAAGATTGAGCAACTGGTTCACAAACAGGCGTGTGAGGCAAAAAAATGTGTAAGTTACACTCCTGTTTGGACTTTATTTATTTATTTACTTACTTACTTCTTTACTTACTTACTTACTTACTTATTTATTCGTTCATTCATTCATTCATTCATTCAAAGCTCAGTACAATCCAGATAGCAGTTCTACAAGAGTAGAGACCTCTGCCTGCTGCTTTTACTTACTTTATTTCTTAGCTCCTTCTGGGGAGGCAGACATGATGTAAGGATCCCTTCTCAAACTCTTATGATGAATTAATTAGTAATTATACAAATAGTGTTTTATTCTGGTCAAGGACCTGGTGGATCATCCCGGTCATGAACACTTGCCGTGGAGCAGGAATTCAACCTGGATGGGACGCCATGCACGTCATACATTAATATTTATTTCAGATCACATTATTTTTTTTTATTATTATTAGTTCTCTTTGTTTTTTAATTACATATATTTATTTATTTTAAATTTATTATACATTTATGTATTTATTACTTAATTGCAACTGTAATTATATGAGTTTTTTTTAACCCATTGGTTTGTGTGTTTGTTAGCAAGATTGAACAAAAAATTTATGTGCGGAACCAATTGTGGATCTGGGTTTGTCTTTTTTTGTTTTTTTTAAGGATTCTTAAACATTGTGAGATACTGTAGGAGAATTTATTATTTTTGGATGTGTTGTATTACAATAGGAGGTGCTGTGTATGTTTTTTATTTTAAAAGTAATTTGTGGATTCTGGGTTATGTGTGGGGCTTTAGACAATAGATTTTGGAGATGATATTGATAAAAATTTGCATACAGGATTTAATTTTTTTAAAGGATTATTTAACAATGGCAATTTTTGACATGTTGGTGAATATGGGGGATTTGGTAGGCTTGGCAGGGATTGCTCTTAATTTTTTATTTTTTATTTATTTATTTTTTGCTTCTTGTAGAACTTATACACCATATAGTGTTATACACCAAATTATCTTGGATCCAAAATGTCATTTTTCCATTGCTACTTTATTCTTTAGTTGGTCGCACATTTTAAAGATCTACAGTATATCCTTGTCATGGGCTGAAGGAAGGCAAATGAAGGAAATAAGGAGGTGTGAATTTCTGAAGGATTCTAAGTTTGCACAAACTGACAAGAAACAAGGCTGAATTAAACAGAACTACACTCGTTCACAGACTTGGCAATGTTGTGTGCACAGTAATATGTGACTGAGTGACACATCTACACACACTCAGAGGAAAGGTGCTGTGGGCATGTTGGTACTGAATGTAATTATTTGAGTAGAGCCAAATACAAATCAAAGCATGTTTACTGTATCCCATCTAGACTGATAAAATCAAACCAAAAAAGGTGCTTTAAAATACCATGACAAGTTCTAGATCATATCTCCTTTACAGGTTCTATGATTATGCACAGAAGAAATATGGCATCAACGTTGCAGCAGCGTACTTCATTCTTAAACTGGGAGGAGGCTTCAGGTATTCTAATAGAAAATGACATTTAGTGATGTGTTCCTTAAAATATAAATCACATGTTGATTTGTATACAGTGCAGTTTGCATGTAGCACTTTTTTGGTTTTGTCTTTTAGTGCTCTGAACAAGTAATTAATTTAGTGTACGCCACGTGGAACATAAGGAAAAACGATTTTTATGCTTCATTTTGACATTTTTGACTGATTCTAGCATTCTTCCAAGTATAATTAACAGTCATATGGGTGTCAGCGAATAGTTCCTGAGACAAAACTTCTCAGTTTAAGAGCACTGATTGGAATGACCAGCATTTGATGACCAGCAATTTCAAGCCTGAGTGGAATAATTGTGTAGCATACACTAATGTATATTATCCTGAGAGAGCAATCCAGTCAAATCATGCTAATTTTATGGTACCCTTAGGGTCAGTGCTTGGTGGAACCACCTTTGTCCACAATTATAACCTGGATATATTGATGTTTTTATCAGCCTCTGACATCTGTTTTGGGAAATTCTTAGGAAAAAAAAATTAACTCCCCTGACTACACAACATACCATAAACTCCCAAGTTCACACTATACCACAGAAGTTCAAGGTCAAGCTGTGAATTATTGTTCCTGTGTTTTTGCCAGCACATACCGAGCCGCTGGATTACAGTGTTTGCATATTCATGTACAATCTCCGCCTGCCTTCTTGTCGATAGTGCTATTACAAAACCACCACCACCACTACATTCTGTGATTTTATTTGGAATATAATTTTACTAAATGTCAGTTTTAGTTCTAGGTTATAAACACTTCAAAATACAGGGTGACCCCCCCAAAAAAACCTCCCAAGTCTCAAAGGAAATTTTTTTTTTTTTTTTTGCTAAATTTATTATTTGCACACTTGAGAGGCAGGGCTGTTGGTGGCCCAACCCCATCTTGAACACCTTGAGCTTGAAGAACTCAATGTGTGGTTTCAGTATGATGGAGCTACGGCATACACACAGCTCGAAGATCATTGGACGTGCTGAGGGAAATTTTTCCAGATCGAGTGATCTCGTTGTGTGGCGATGTTGACTCTTCGGCCCGGTCCCCTGACCTCGGCCCTTGTGATTTTTACTTTTTTTTTTTTAAACCCTAAATCGTGTGTGTGTACTCATCGACCTCAAACTCTTGAGGCTCTTAAGGCTGCTTTTCAGCTGATCGCCGCTGTTCCACCCAAAATGACCTGTCGAGCCCCCAGAATCCAAAGACATGCATATTAGGCTCATTGGTTGTTCCAGTTTGCCCCTAAGTGTGGATGAGAGCGTGAATGGCAGCTTTCAGAAATCATCTTCAAGCAAGTATAGACGGATGGCCACCATTTGGAGGATGACCATCTTTAAAACATGATGTATAAGAACTGTATTGAATGATGTCTCATGTGTGCAAATAATAATCTGATTACATTTATGGGTTTTTTTGGGTCATCGTGTATAAAAACAATTTAAACAGGACAGAAATTCTATGTATAGTGCTGTTTATGCAGCACTGAGTGTTGTTAACAGTAAGTTCCTGACCCGTTTGCTTGATTTTTGTTTGCAGGTTTGCTGGACAGACTGAGTGGGTCCACGCCGATTCGAAGGGGAATTTCAGTTTTGACTTTGTTAACACCCCAAACTCCACGATCGAGGAGATTGATTTGAGCAGGACTCTGATAAACCACACTGGACTGCACAACCTCAGTAATCCTCTCTCATTATGCTCACATACTGCACAATACTGTACAAACTCTCACTCATTCACTCACTTGCCATACCACTTAATCCTGTTAGGGTCACGGGTCAACACTGGGGTACACTCTGAACAGCTCGCCAGTCCATCGCAGGGCGAACAAACACACACCCATTCCGACTCACACTCTCACCTCGCGACAGTTAGCCTAATGTGCATGTCTTTGGACTGTGGGAGGAAACCAGAGTATCTGGAGGAAACCCACGCAAGCACATGCAAACTCCACACAAAAACACTCTCTCCAAGCCCAGGAACTGAACCCAGGACCTTCTTGCCTGAAAACGTCACTTTTGTGATATTTTACGTAAATATCCTTTAAAAAAATCATGCCTTGTAATATTTTTGATTAGAAATATTGGCGCCTCCATGTTTCTGATGGGTAAATAAAGTAAATTTGATGCTATATTATATATTATGTGTATTACAGTATCGGCGAACTCTAATCAGCACACCACACTACCCAGCATACTCTGCAGTGCTCACAGTCACCCGACTTCTAACATCCCCATCACATGACCACTCCATACCATCAACAGACTCCCAAGTTCAAGGTCAAGCTGTGAATTATTGGTCCTGTGTTTTTGCCAATGCATACCAAGCCGCTGGATTACTGTGTTTGCCTATTCATGTACGATCCCCGCCTGCCTTCTCGTCTCTGACACTCCGCTCTCCTGTGTTTGACCTTTGACCTGTGCCAGACCATTATTGAAGAGCAGGAAATCTGCAAATTGCTTCTGTCTTTAACTTTTTGGTTTATTTATTTTGATGTTTTTTTTTTAATCGCCAGCGTTTGTCAGTTTATCTGTAAAAAAAAAAATCCTGAACAAACCCAGGCATGAGAGTACCAGGGATGGTTTGATTGTAGAATGTCTGGGTCAAAGGTGAAGGTCTGAGCAAGGTCACAAAACGTTTGGTTAGAGACAGAGCCTTTAACTTTAAAATGAGTGCCGATATACACGCTGTTGCTGTGGAACGCTAATCAGAACCCATATACGGATTTCAAAATGTGCCTCGAAAAGGTCAAAGGTGAAAATCAAGGTCGACGGATTTTGAGTGCTAATAACTTTGAAAGTAGTGCCAGTAGACGTGCTGTCACTATGGAATACTAATTAGAAATCATAGAGGGACTTTAATTTGAGACCATTTCCTTTGACCTTGTGTGACTTTGAAAGGTCAAACCTTAGCCATCTCGTAAATCCTTTAAATGAGAGAGGGTTTTTTTGTGTTAATTTGGCCACATCTATGTGCTACAGAACATATTGTAATACATGCACATGGGTAATTAAAACCAGTACCCATGTAGGGCCCAGTTGTTACATTATCTATGCTGAGTGGTGGAGGTATCCGCTCTAATTTAGTGTAATAATCTTTTTCAGTCATTTAAAATGGTGCGCTGAATGTATATTTGCATGTTATATTTTGGTGTATGCTACTTGTCTTATATTTTGCCAAAACATTTGAAAGCGTCTTCCTCCTTCCTGTGTTTAGTGAATTTTAAGGCTTCCTGTGTCAGCAATCTAAATTTGATACAAGGATCTGCACGCTATGAGACCCTGACCTGCAGTACTTGTTCCACTAAAATTAGTGTTAGTCCTGTTTTTTCCTTTCTTTCTTTTCTTTTCTTTTCTTATTCATTCATTCATTCATTCATTTTTTCTTTATTTATTTATTTATTTTTACAAATGTCCCATTACTATATGCATTATATTATTGTGCTATAATATTTAGTGCAGCAGGAGGTAGGTATGGTTGTAGCCTGCATGTTGTTGGTATCTGTTGGTTATTAAAGAGTGTTTATAAATAGGAACTGTTTTAACAGATCATTCACGGGTCTTTACAGGGCAGATGCTAATATACTCAGACTTAAGATTAAAACTAATCATAAACAAATCAGAAATGTGTTTAACAAATGAACAATAAAAACAAATGTTTAACTGTTGCCGTGGGGATACTTTCTATTTAGGATTAATTAATTTATTATTCATAGAAGGAGGTTAATGGGTGGCACGGTGGTGTCGTGGTTAACACACCTGTCTCACAGCAAGAAGATCCTGGGTTCGAGTCCCGAGCGTGGGCGTTTCTGTGTGCAGTATGCATTTCTATCCATGCTTGTATGGATTTCCTACGGGTGCTTCCCACGTCCAAAGACATTAGGGCTAATAAGCTGATCCAGATTGCCCTGAGGTGTGGATGTGAGTGTGCATGGTTGCGTTTGTGTATATGTGTTGGCTGTGCAATGGTCTGGCAAGCTGTTCAGGGTGTACCCCACCTTCACCCATTATCGGCTGAGATATACTTCAGCTTCCGTGCAGCCCTAGTAGAAGGAAGTGGTTCGGCAAATGAGTGAGTGAGAAGGAGGTTAATGTGTCCTTGCTTTGTGTCAGAGATAAAGTCTTAAGGCAGGAGAAAATACTTTTTGCGATTTCCTATTAAAAAAGTTGCATTTATTTTGCCGTAATAACAGGAACTGATTTGTTTCATGGACATTTCACAACAGTATATGATGTATGACAGTGAATGATTGTCTTTATTGTCATTTGGTCAGTATATAAAAAATATACATGCTGAAACAACATTTATTCTCTTACCAGCACTACAGTGCACAATACATGAATAAAAATTTGTAATACAAAATATGTAGCATGAGAGGAATAAAACAATTAGGGATGTACTGTTGTATGTTTATCTCATAAATCAATTTCTGTCCCTTTTATATCGTCATAGAGACTGTTTTTACATTTTTTATTTTATTTCTCCTGTAATGGTGGCCTTCAATTAAAGTTGGGTGGACTTAAGTGCCTTTTCTTGGACCTTTGAACAATAACTGAGTCTCATATCAATTTCTCTCCACAGCAAGTCAGTGCAAACTGCGTTCCCTCTCCGTCCAGGGCTGTCCGGAGGTGGATGACTGGTTCCTTGCTCGCTTGCATGTTTTCGGCGAGACCCTTCAGGAGTTAAACTTATCTCACTGCCCTCATATCACTGTGGGAGGTTTGGCTGCACTACAACACCTAAGGTACATTTAATATGGTTTGATGTTTGGTAGAATTAAGTAAAGTTTAATGCTGTTCAAGTTTCCCCAAAGGCAGTCCAACGTGAAATCTCCAAATAGGTTAGTGACATCAATAAGCAAAGTGGCTGCAAATCAACAAGTGGTAATAGATCAATAAAGAAAGTCTCAGAGTTTGGTTTGGAGGCATAAGGACCTCCTGCTGAACTTTCAACTTTGTTTTTTTAACTTTTGGACATGTGCGAGCCACTCTTGCATAATACGGATTAAGTTGCATGGTAGTGTTTTGAGTAAGAGCCAAAGAAAGTTGACGCTGATTTTCAATCTGATTTTGTGATTGCTCAGGGTATTTCCTTATTATCCATGTTCGGTACCAGAATACTCTCCCTACTTACAGAATCCCAGAAGGATTCTCCGAAGTATACAGCGGTAAACCAATGAGAAGCCTCAAAACAGACATGACTCAGTGTAAATAGAACTCATCTGTTGCTCGGAAGACGCTAGGAAGATTGCGCAGATTGGTCGAGAACCGAATTCATTTAGTTTATGGATGTTAGCTAGTTTCAGATGTGGACATTCAGAAACTGGTTCTATAACTATAATCGCTATTTTCCCAGAAGTAGCATTATAGCAAAGAAGTGACTCATTCAATTTTTTTTTTATGCTAAAATCATGTATTGTACCTCATTTCAAAGCATATTACATTCTCTTTCCAAATCTATCAATATGTCAAATTTTCGACTTAATTCGTATTATACTGGAGTGGGACTTAAATTTAAATGCACTAAATTATGAGTGTGTATATATTATATCTATGATCTCCACAAACAAGGGTTTTATGGAATAGTGGTGAGAAGAAAAACATCATTGAGGAAGAAAAGGCTAAACGAATGTCCTGCAGTGGACTAGGGCAGTGGTGGCTCAGTGGTTAGGGTTACTGATCCAAAGGTCGGGGATTCAAGCCCCAGGACCACCAAGCTGCCACTGTTGGGCCCTTGAGCAAGGCCCTTAGTCTTCAACTGCTCAATTATACGAAAAATGATAAATGTAAGTGACTCTGGATAAGGGGCGTCTACCAAATGCCATAAATGTAAACGTTTGCATTTTGACAGAATGTATGTTGGATGTTAAGTAAATATGTGGAAAAGTGCCCTTAGGTTTGATGATAAGACCAAAACGTAACTGGCTTTGTCATAATATTAAACCCAAAAGTACTCATCACTCTGAGAAAACCACCTCCATATTGAAGCATGGTGGTGGCGGCAGCATCATGCTGTGGGGATGCTTTTCCTCAGCAGGGTCTAGAGAACTCAACAGTAGGATAGATGGGGCTAAATACAGGGCAATCCTAGAAACAAGACGGTACTAGTCTGCAGGAGAATTAGGAATGTAGCAGACATTTATATTCCAGCAGGACAATTACACTGAGTTTCATGCTCCAGAGTGGTTCAGCACCAAGAATGTGTTCGGATGGCCCAGACCTGAGACTTGAAAATTGCTGTTTGCCAACAGTCCCCATTAAATCTTACAGAGCCTGAACAAGTTAAAAAAAGAACAGTTAAAAATAGCAAGATCCAGATGTACAAAGCTGGTAGACATATCCCAGAAGACTTGAGCTGTAATTGCAGTCAAAAGGTGATGCAAAAAAGTACAGGCCCGGGGGGTAAATACTTATGCGATCAATAAATGCCTCCTTTTTCCGTTGTAAAAGTCTAATTAACCTTTGTGTCACAGCAAAATATATTTTTTACATCTTGTAATGTAAGAGGATCATGTAACTTAACTATACTGTACGTCAGATGGTAAATCTATTTTAATCCCAGGTTCTAAAACTGCAACATATAAACTTCAAGGGGGAAGCATGCTTAATACAGGGCATGCTTGTATACTATAATATTTTCATAAATATTATTTTGGGCTTATGTAGTATTATAAATATTATTAGTGTATTCTACATGGTAATGGCATGATCTGGTTGGTTCACTATCTCATCATTAAAAAAAAAAAAGGAAAAAAAGGCATTATTCCTAGTGTATAATGCCTAAATCAAAGTAATGGAGAGTCAGAATTTATCATTTGTTTTAGTTTGTTGTTCTTGTGTTTCTGTGAATATAGACAGAACTCTAAATGAGTAAGCTAAACAGATGCCATTTTTATTATTCGACATACTACTTTTTCCTCTGCATTGAACCCATCCAAAGTAAACACACTCACACACGGAGCAGTGGGATGCCACACATTGGGGTGCCTGGAGAGCAGTTGGGGGTTAGGTGCCTTGCTCAAGGGCACTTCAGCTATGAAGGTGGAGGAAGGGAAGGTTCAGCTCACTCCCCCACCGCCACACTTTTTTCCCCCACTGGTTTTGGGAATCGAACCAGCAGCCTTTTGGTCCCAAAGCCGCTTCTCTAACCATTAGTCCACGGCTGCCCCCGAATTAGCTCACCTGACCTGATTCTATAATAGCTAAAATGTAAATATAAACTATAAAAATCTCATTTTAGTTTGTTTTTCTTGTGTTTCTCTGGAGTATATACTAAAACTCTTAAAGAGAGTTAAATAGATGCCATTGCACAGCTCTCTTCTGCTCTTGCTCGCATAAGCTCCTTGCATCTGTCATTGGGCAACACACACAACCATTCACACTCACAACTAGGGGCTATTTAGAACAGCCAGTTAGCCTAATGTGCATGGCTATGGACTGCGGGAGGAAACCGGAGTACCCAGAGGAAACCCATGCAAGCACAGGGAGAACATGCAAACTCCACACAGAAATGTCCCAGCCCAGGAATTGAACTAAAGACCTTTTTGTTATAAGACAGATGTACTAACCACATCACCACCATGCCACCCCCACTAAATACTAAAAATTTCCACAAATCTTTCACTTTTTCTTGCTTCAAACTGACTCTTATGTCATTGCCATTAAAGATACCAGACTGCTGTTTTGACAATGTCTTCTCATTCACAAGATTATTCAGGAGAGAAACTTCAACATAATTAAATTACATAATATTACACATAATAATTGAATATAATTCAAAATATAATTATTTTGAAGTGTTGGTCCCAATCTCTGTTTGTTCTTCCAGGAAGCTGCGGCAGCTGGACATATCCTCACTCCCTCGGCTAGAGAGTCCAGGCCTGGTGCACATCCTCGTTGAAGAGATGTTGCCTCATTGCAAGGTCATCGGAGCTGAGTATGATCAGGAACTCCAGATCCAAACAGACAATCAGGAGCCCACAGATGCAGATTCACTGAAACGTACTCAGACATAACAGGACTGTGGACAGGGATACACGTGCCGCTCCAAGTGAACTTTAGCCATCCAATGGCACCACACTTGCTAATACTTTTATGTAATTCAAGAGAGTGCAGGATATTTGTGTAGGATATACTTATACAAGCAAAAAAATAAAATAAAAAATAATAATGTACTAAAGTGTATATGTATATTTAATGTGTCTTTGGCTAAAGGACAGAAATATACCTTTAAAACTTAAAGTTGTACTTGGTTTGTTTGTTTGTTTGGTGTACAGTAATTTTCCTGACAGTGAAGGCTTCATAAGAGAACCGTAGTGTCATAGCAAATATTAAGAGATGCTGTTGTCTTCATCCTGCTTGCGAGGTCTGACCACAGACCAGCTCTGAAACACGGGCCAATCTTGGTTACACTTGTAGATGCTCGTAAATGCTGTACGAAAGGAAACGAAAGTAAGTTTTTGAATTACAACCGCTAATGCTACAGGGGTTTGGTTTTTTCCCCATAGCAAAACAGTGAGACATTTAGAAGAATAATTGTTTGATTTGATTTTGTAATAACCTGGAAATTATTTACTAGCTGGCAAAGATGGTCTACAAGGCTGTAGGTTTTGGTAGCCGGCTAGGCCAAAATCTTTATTAAAAAATCTATTTCTAATCTATTGATGTGCATGGTATAACAAGTTGTAAATAAAAATATTGTATTACAATGTCAAGAAAAATGTATTTATTAAAAGTGCATCATATTTAACATTTATTCACCAAAGGTGAGGTTCATTTTAGAGCTTTAGTGCATACTACGTGGAAGCGTAGAAAACCTTACTCTGTAACAGTGGGCTCATTCAAAGTTTTAACATACTACACGGAAACACAAGAAAGACAAACTAAAATGGGATTTTATTATTTTTTTTTTATGGTTTGTTTTTCAGTTTTTATAGCAATGATAATGCCTCCTGCTCCAAGTGACTGTGACAAACTATGTGCATTTTGATTCATGCATTATCCACTCGGGATAATAAGCAGTTATTGAATGAGGATATAATATATGGTATAAAGAATTTATTAGATTGAGGAAGATAACACCCTCTGAGATCTGAATAATTCTTCATATAATACAAAAATCGAATTCTATACCTGCTTTACTATTCATTAAAATAATTTTATTTACTTATTTAGCTTATCCGATGTCAGTGATGGAAAAGTCGGCTTGTAGAAGAATACCAAGAATTATTTGATGGAATTGCCCCAAGTCGTGAGTGAGTGAGTGTGAATGGGTGTACATGTTGGCACTGCTTATCAGGATGTTCCTCGCTTTCAACCCAGTGTCGGTTGAGATGGGCATCAGCCTCCCCTCTACCCTAGTAGGATTAAGCAGGTTGGCAAATGAGTGAGTGAGTGTCCTGAAAAATCTGATTTAATCTGACCAGCTTCCAAAACTTGGCCTGAGACAATCGGTCAAATTATTTTCCAAGTTCATGGTTACGTGAATAAACTTGTTGACGTGTTTGTCTAGTGTTTCATTCTTAGCAGTTTCCCAGGGCTTTGGACGGCTGGGAGCTGCTCAGACCAAGCTGTTGTTGTTTCAGTAGGGAAGGTGATAAATCTATTAAAAGTGTGTGGTCAATCCCATAAGCCTTATTACAGTGGCGTGGGAATGTAAAGAAACTACAAGCCTCCATGAAGACGAAGGTGGCTTTTCAAGAGAGGTATTATTTTATTTTATGAGCCATTTTACACACCTTTACACAGTCCACATTTTAATGGAACCTTCTGTATGTTAGAATTTCATGAGTCTCATGATTGTTATGCTGCATTAATACACCAAAAACAGGGGATATTTTGGGTGTTTTATTCATCTTGTACTGTTAAAATTCAATGTTTCACTGCCCTTCAATGTCAGTGCTAGTGCAATAGCTTAGCTCTTTAAATATTTTTGAAGGAAACGTCCACTTTTTGTTTATAAGTGTCAAAAATACTTATTGATAAAATAAAACGCCGGTTTCTGTTTCCAGCCGGACGATTTATTGTGACGCACAACAACAAGCACTTGTCCCTTTAACCGAACAGCTGGTGTTTTCAACAGTTTGTTTTTAATATACAAAACGCTGTTTGACATTATTTACAGGTAGACGGATAGATGTCTGACTCCCAAGGTATTACTTTAATGAAGCTGTCGCATGATGTCTTTTAATAATCACATTATTAAAAGGTTTAGCTGAAATATTTCCTGTTTTCTGGAACTAGCAAGCTAACAAGTGAGCACCGAATATGTGTAAGATTGCCTGTTGTTGTTTTTATAGAACACACTAAAACCACTGACGAGGAGCCTGATACACCTGCTTACGAGGTAACACCTTTCAAACTAAAAGTTTTTAATCTGTTTTTTGATTAAGACAAGTGGGCACTCAGTGTTCAGGCTATGCAACTGGTTTAGATGCTAAGCGCACAAACGCGCATGCGCCAACTCTTGCAATACATTCTGGACCCTAAAATATCTCTCATCTCGGTTCCGGCTACATATTCGGTAAGACCAGTAATCCAGCTCCATAAAATTGTTAGGTAGGTGATCTAATATAAGCC
>JAQMYF010000008.1:24062676-24075564 GCA_030014195.1 Neosilurus mollespiculum
GCTGGGTGCAAGCAGGGACTCCGGCATGACTAACTATGGCAGCATAACTAAAAAGAGAGAAACCAGAAGGAAGACAGTCATGAGGGCACCCTGCAACGTTGGGCAATCAGCCATTCCACTGTCAACGGACCTGGAGACACAAAGGTCTTCAAGGGAGTAATAGCTTCAAATGGAGGATTTTAGACAAAAGCAAAGGTTGAAGGACAAAATTATTACTTGTAACCTTGTCAATGTTTGGACTTCACTGATATTTACTTTTTGCTGCTCATTTGATGCTTACAAGTTTGTGTTTTCACAGAAAATGTAAAACTTTTCAATGGTAGTGGGTATATATATCTTAATATTTATCTTAAGACATATTTGTCTTCCAAACATGCACATTTTCTCTGAGCGTTAGCATTGTGTATTTTGATTTTATTTTCTCAATGCTTTTATGACGCTGTAGCCTGAGTCAGACGACAGCAGTGAGGAAGGCGACGCTACTGGAGACGCTTCTCAAAGTAAATATTACTTTTTCCTTTTTAAATAAAGTTTCAGATATAACTTGTACACAATATGTGTTTGGTCTCACATATCTGTGAGTCGATCTGAGGTTTGCAAGTTCACTCTCTTCTTTTTTTTTTTATTTTTTAAAGTGGATTTCTTGCGCAGTCTCTTCTCTCGGACACTCGGCCTGAGCCCTGGAGAGAAAGTCCTCGATGAACTAAGCCTTGACGGAGTAGCTCGTTACATACAGAGTGGTAAATGTAAGTATCAGATGCTGAGCTCACTGCTGTATAATGCTGAAAGTAATTACACTGTGCTTAACTCCAGTATATTGTGTTCTTTAGGCAAGAATGTTATCTGCATGGTGGGAGCAGGAATATCAACCTGTAAGTACACTGCTTCTGCATTCTGCTTCTGCGTTTAAGCTTTGCAATAATTTTATGAATAGACAAAAACGCTTGAAGAGCGCAAACCTTTCCAAGCCCCGCAATCCGTTGTATGTTATTTTACATTTTTAAAGAATATTTTAACGACTTTTTAAATCCAGAATTTGATCCGTATCATCTCCAAATTCTAAGGGAGTCTTCCTTGTCCAAACCCCCACCTCTGGTAGAAATTTCATGAAAATCCACACAAGTTTTTGGGAAATACTGCTAAAAAAACAAACAAACAAAACGAATGTCTAGCATAACCTACGTTTTAGAAGTAAATATTAACATCTCTGTCTTTTTCTCCCATGCAGCGGCCGGCATCCCAGACTTTCGCTCTCCAGGAACTGGCCTCTATTCCAATCTGCAGAAATTCAAGCTGCCATACCCGGAGGCCATTTTTCAGATCGACTACTTCATGGTCAGTGTCTTCAAGGGTGATTCAAAAAAGTGTGTATTTGGTTACATGCAAGTTTAAATGGTGTGAATGCAGGCTTCCCACAGGTCCTTGAATTTTTTTGATAGTTTGTGAATTTTAAAAAAGAAAAGAAAATCAAGGCCTTGAATGTTTTTAAAAATTAGGCTTAAAGTAACATGGACAGTTGAAAGTGCTTGAAATTATATATATTTTGAACAGGAATAATATCAGAGTCTTTGCTAATATCAAGTGAATGTTCAGAAATGCCTGGAAAATATTAATTCCAGGACTTATGACTTACCGTAGAAATACTGACTAACTAAAGATCTTCAGGGTGTTAATATGGCCTGGTGCAGATCCTTTAGATGAATAGACAACACTAATCTTAATCCTGGTCATAATCTATGCTGTATCCTTGGAAATATGAGTGAGTTAGGCCTGGAAAGTCCTTAAACAGTCCTCAAATTTGATACTTATAAAGATGTGGGAAGCTGTTACAGATAAATTTATTATTATTTTCACACTTCAACATGGCGTGGTAGGGAGCATACCATGTGTTCACTGTCGAAGCATTCTTCACAGGCAACCGCTCCATGATCGCCATACAGAGTGCCATTCGAAGATGTTTCATGGTACCCAAACATTCTAGATTGGAACACCATCTTGTGGTGGGTTGAGAATTTCAGAGCAACAGGCTGAGCTTTGAAAAAGAAAAAAAAATGAGGGCGCTTATACACCTGAGAATATTGAAGCATTGAGGTGATGCATGCTTCAGCTGTAGGGATTTCCCGTTATACTGCAAAGACCTTCACTTCCATCCATACAAAAACTATATTGAATAAAGTTTCATAAGTGCAAATAATAAATGTATTATTTTTAACAATTTCTTTTTCATTTACCTTTGAAATGTGGGAGGTTCTATTATGTCCCTCTGCACACGATGTACCACATTGCAGAAATAGTTTTTAGCCATTTTCTACTAAAGCTAGCTTTAAACTATATAATTATTAACCCGGTTACGCTGTCACAGACCAAAATCACAAATTGAAAAAGACATTATTGGTCATGAACTCACAGACTGGAGGTCTGGGTTTATCAGAAATGCCAGTAGAAGCAAGGTATAACTCAGTCACTTACTGATGTGCTGAATCGCTTAATCCTCTTAGGGTTGCTGGGAGGCTAGGGGCTATCAGGGGTACACCCTGAACAGCTCGTCAGACCATTGCAGGGCAGCACACACGCACAATCATTCACACTTAGGGGAAATTTTGAATAGCCAATTAACCTAATGTGCATGTTTTTGTACTGTGGGAGGAAACCGGAGTACCTGGAGGAAACCAGTGCATGCACGGGGAGAACATGCAAACTCCATTACTACAAACTGCATTAAGCCCAGTACTCTAACCCAGGGACCTTCTTGCTGTGAGGCAGACGTGCTAACCAATACGCTACTGTGCCGCACGTAGGACAGTATAGGATGTTGTAAAACACTCATGGCTGCTACAGATACAGTATGGTACTATCATAAACATCATTTAAAAACAGACGAGAATATAATCGTACTACCCCAAGCTACTTGTCTGTTTTTAAAGAATCATCCCAGTAGAACAAGGGCAAGGGGAACACGACCAGGGTTTTACTAGGAAAGTGTACAGAGTGATAAGTAAAGATCTTAAAGTCAAGTTAGTGCATCAACACAAATTGATCTTGGCTGGTTTGACTAGATCTTGGGAAACTTTTTACCATTTTTTTTCCCCTCTCCTCAGAAACATCCAGAACCTTTTTTTGCTTTGGCCAGAGAGCTCTACCCAGGACAGTTCAAGGTAGGAGCTTCATGAGTCCCCCAATAGATCCAAAAACCATTTGGTCTCCATGTTGTATTTGTCTTTAATTATAACCCCGGCGATGGTTTATTTTTTCTAGCCCACTGTGTGCCATTACTTCATGCGGATGCTAAAGGATAAAGGCCTTCTCAAACGCTGCTATTCACAGGTCAGGCGTGTGTGTGTGTGTGTGTGTGTGTGTGTGTGTGTGGTCACATGAATGATCAGCATTGTACAATCTGGTTTTCTGTATCTGTTAGAACATTGATACATTAGAGAGAGTGGCAGGACTCGAAGGAGAGGACCTGATTGAAGCCCATGGAACCTTTCACACTTCGCACTGTGTGAGTTTCCTCTGCCGGAAGGAGTACAGCATGGAGTGGATGAAAGGTGTGGGATACTTTCTCACATACGGCGAGAGGTTCAGTTTACTGCTTGTTTCAGGGCAGAGCACAAGTCTTTTTTTTTTTTTTATGATTATAATATTCTGATATTGCTTTTGTTTTTTATTTATATATCCATCTTGTAGACAAGATCTTTGCTGAGGACATCCCAAAGTGTGAAGCCTGCAACAGTCTGGTCAAACCTGGTGAGTTTAGACCTGTAAAGCTTAACTAAAATTATTGTATACTACACAGGAACCGCACAATCTGATTGGTCCACTCTCAGGGGATTAAAAAACATTATCCTGAGTGGATAATGCTGGATGGAAGCTTAGGGTTTGTCAATGTTATTTGGTGCAGACAGCATCATTACGCTTTAAAATGGATAACTAAACCATATAAATCTTGTTTTAATCTTGTTTCTGAGTAGTATACTAACCACCTTTACAGAACGTAGTTTACTTATGTCTGTGTAGTATGTACTAAACTCTGAATGAGTACAGCACTCACATATCATGCAACATGCCTCTGTCATGGTCAGAATAATAAAAAAAAAAGTATTTTCTTTATTTTCAGTTTATGCTAAAACTCTTACTGTGAGTTTAAGAGACGCTGTTTCACAGCTATCTCACACCTGCATGTATGTAGAGTTGAAGTTTCAAGTTTTATTGTCATAAACAGGTAACAGTGGAACATCATTACCAGCAATGAAATTCTTAAATTTGTTATATATGTTCTTATTGTGAAACGCTGTATTTGGTTTGAAGCGATGTAGTGGTGAGCATGTCTGGCTTACAGCAAGTAGGTTGTAGGTTCGAGTCCCAGGCTCAGCAAGGGCGTTTTTGTGTGGAGTTTGCATGCTCTCCCAATTCTTTTGTGGGTTTCAGAAACATGCACATTAGGCTAATTGGCGGTTCCTGAGTGTCAATGTAGAGCTCATGCATCCGTCAAGATGTTAAAAATAAACCATCGAAATTTTGTTGTAGTGTGTATATATTATGTTTATGTAGTATATACTAAAGTTCACCTCAGGCTCAGTGTTGCTCAATTGAATAGTCCCCTCAGTGTTCTGTCCCAAGGACTATTCAGTGACATCCACCTTCGTGTTAGTAACTTTGTATTTATTGTTAAAAAAAAAAATAATAATGAAAAAAAAATTCAAAAAGCGCTATTTTCGATTGATTATAGTTTTATAGGTGATTGGTTTACTGAATCATTTTGTGTTAAAATTACTGAATATAATTGTTTCCTTGTCTTAAAAATCCTTTTTTCAATATATAATTAGGCATATACAGGTAAAGTCTGCTGTGCTTTTACACCCTCATCAGGCCGGAACTTATCTTGGTTACCTTAGCATGAAGCAACTGGAAGAGTTTAACTCTTCCTGGATGGTACGCTACTCCATTGCATGTTAACATCCCAGTATTTTTACTGGTACCCATTTATACTGCTGGTTAGAAAGAGGCACACATGTCCTCGTCTTAGCACGGCGGGGTTCTAATGAGGACTCGAACTCATGATCTCTCAATCATGAGCCCAGAACCCTAAGCACTAAACCACCAGCCCTATACCATGGTACCATAGTATCATAGTGTGTATGTGTGTGTGTGTGTGTATTTGTGTAGGTATGTACCACCACTTCTAACACTACTACTACCATTACTAATATTACCACCACCACAACCCCTACTACTAATAATAATAATGGTCATCATCATAAATTTATTTATGTTGTACTTTTTAAATCGTAACACAATCATCAGACAGGCAGGTCCTGAGTCTGCAAGCTTCTGTGAACGCACTAATCGATAATAATCTTTAATAATAATCCTTCAGAATTTGACTTTTATAGTGCTTTTTGCAATGCACATTATCTAAAAGCAACATGCAGCAGTGGCTTAATGCCCATCTTAAAACCCAAGCCGATGGCCAACAGAGAAAGAAATTCCAAAGACGACTGTAAGGAAAAAGAATCCTTGGTCAGGGAAATTAGAATCAGCAAGAGGTGTTGATTCTCCTCCAACTGACGCTGTGAATCATGCCCGAGAATCGTGCAACTCCAGTTTATATGATAAGTGATAGCGATACTAATGTATTAGTTATTACGTATTAGTGGAATCAGGATAGCGCATGTGACAGAGTCGTGCTGGTGGAGGAGAAGGGAGTAATGCATGTAGGCTATGCCTTATTGTCAGGAAGGATATTATCAGTGCAATATAAATAATTAGCTGTTAGATGTTTATAATTCTTAACTATCTCCTCTGCCTGTGAGGTAATATAAACTGTCCGTGGCCTGTGAGTTGCCTTATAAGGAAAAAGGGAGAAACTTCAGCAGCTGCTATCCAGCTGGAGGTAGGGTTCAGTTCCAAGCTGGAAAAAAAATTTAAACTTCTGCCAGAAATCATGAAATTGTATTGAGAATAATGTCAGAATAAAGCTGTTATAACAAAATATTTCAAACGGTACTTAAAAAAAAAGTTTTTTCAATAATCAATATTTAAACTGGCTAATTTTATTCCTTCTCACATCTGTACTCTGGCTTTTATTAGATATTGTGTTCTTTGGTGAGAATCTACCAGCTCGATTCTTCAGCTCAATGAAAAAGGTCAGTAAGGAAGAAAGTCATCCTGTTAATGCAATTGAATTTGTACTGAACAGCATCAGTAATTCTGGTATTGCACTAACCCTCAGTCCTCTGTGTGTACAGGATTTTCCTCAGTGTGATCTTCTTATCATAATGGGCACGTCTCTGCAGGTTCAGCCTTTTGCATCTCTAGTCAGCCGGTGAGCGCGTAATGACCACACACAGATACTGCAGTCTTTGCAGTGTTTAAGATGGCAAATTTACCTGTAGATTAGGATCCAGCACTTTAAATCATGTGTGCTTGGCGAAAATAACTTAGTATTCATAATTCAGTATGTCATATTTCCCAGACTGTACTACCGGCACTCACTTGCACTTTAAAGTCAGACATAAGCAGATTTTCCCAGTTTTACCAGCAAATTAGAATATTCTCATGTTATACATTCTCCTCCAAAAGTATTGGAACAGTATATTTTCCCTATGAACATAAGGAATTTGGATTTGATCTCAAAAAATGAATTTAAGAATGACAGACCAGTATTTATAATGAGATATTAATGGTAATTATTAATCCGTTGTACGTTCATCATTAATTTGAAGAATCTGCTGTTAACAGAGTACCCAATAGCTGCCCTCGGCTCCTCATCAATATGGAGAAGTCAGGACAGGTACTGAGTGTTTGTGTAGAGCACATTCTCTTTACATTTCATTACATTTTATTGAAAACATTTTGTTGCAAAGCATGTTTCATTTGCTGTTTATCTCTGACAGTCGGAGTTTGCAATGAGCTTGCTGGGGTTTGGAGGAGGAATGGATTTTGATTCTGATAAAGCATACAGGTGGGTGCTGAATGCCATTATTATTATTTTTTTTGCATAAACATAAATCGGGTTAAACTTGTGATACTTTCTGATTCTAATCTCGCATTTTGAGGCCACAATAACATTTATAACTATGTGCTGTCTTGTTTATAATATACTACCTGGGAATGGCATGATCTGATTGGTTCACTGTCTTGGGAAAATTAACAATTATGCACAGAATGCCAGGTGGATGACGCTAAAGAAACTATTCATTTCAGTGACACCCACCACACCTGAGCAACATTATTGCTTCAGTATATATTACACAGGAATATCAGCACAAAAAGCACATTAGAACAAGATTTATATGATTTATTTCATACATTTTTAAAATTCTAATGGATGCAGATGAACTCTGTGCGCTTAAGTAGGTCCAGAACTGTGTAACGGAATCTCTTTAACTGTCTTTAAATACATGCTATTTAACATAAAGAACAGCAAGCTAAAATAGGATGTTTTTTGTTTACATTTACATATTTTCAGCAAGCTCTGCGCTTCGAGCTAAGTTAAATGCTTTTGTATCTAACGTTGTCTGTTTATCTGACTCATTCAGAGTGTAGTACATACTGCACCACATTCCACAAAGGTGTTTTAGTATATACTATATGGAAACATTAGGAAAAACATATTAAAATAAGATTTTTTAGTTTATATTTAGATATTTTACCATGTGAGAGACAGGTTGGGTGAACTCTGCACTTTGAGCCTGGGTAGATGCTGTAAATGTTGACATCCGTTTAACCTACTAATTCAATACTAATTTTAGTGATACTAAGGTAAAGTAAGTCTGTTTGGATTTTACAGCCAGATTGATGATGCTCATAATGTCCATATAGTTCTTTAGAAAACTATGCACCTTTTCGAGTCTTACCAAAGCAACGCTAGCCTACAGAGCTAATAGTATGATTGGATTGGATTGGTACGCATGATCCATCACTGTTATGTTGTTCCATCTGTGTGATTGTGTTTCCTTCTGTTTAAGTGACAAGCTGGCTTAGACAGAGGCCTGTCACTCAAATATGTTTGTTAGACTATTAGGTCACACCCAGACTGTACTCAGATCATTTTATTTTCTGTTTTTATATCAAAAAGATTGGGTTTACACCTTATTTCTTTAAGTTATAACAGAAAATGGGATTAACTTACAGTCATGTCTTTCCTGATTGCTTTCACACACACACACACACACACACACACACACACACATATATATATATACAATTACACATAAATACATATATGAGGAGACTTGCAAAACCTGTTAAGTCAAGTTGGTCAATTTTTAAGAAAATTCTGATTTTTTTTTATAGACATAGAAATTATGTTCCATAGATTCCTGTTTTCACTATACTGAAACTGTTAGCCTTCCAGACATGATCCACGAGGACATTCGCAGTGCCTGAAAAAGATTCTAAGGGAAATAAGTCTTTTATTTTTTTCTTTAATTTACAAAACTTTACTTAGCAGGTTTTGAAAGTGGACTTTATTTATACCCACACACACACACACACATATATACACACACACACACACACACACACACACACACACACACACATATATATATATGTGTGTGTGTGTGTGTGTGTAACACCTATAACTCTTATGGACTATAAAAAGTCAGTCAATCGGTCTTTAAAGATGGTTATTTTTCTAACAGCACTTTCATATTTGGTCACAGGGATGTTGCACATTTGAGTACGTGTGATGATGGTTGCTTGGCTCTAGCAGAGCTGTTGGGTTGGAAGGTAAAGTGGAATACACATTCACACATACGAGCATACTGCCGTACGGTGGTGCTTAAACGTTTGTAAACCCAGTAATGTTCTTTAGATTTCTGCATAAATATGACCTAAAACATCAGTGATCCATGAAAGTATGATCTTTGCATATTTGTGGAAGTGTATCATGGCATGAACACAGAAAATTTGTAAGACCAGCAGAAAGATTTGTTGATGCTCATCAGGCTATAAAATATTACGAAATCATCTGTTATGAGTTTGGATTTCAGCAGTCCACTGTCAGACAGATTGTGTACAAATCAAGGAGATTCAATACTATTGTTACCCTCCTATATATATATATATATATACTTGTATGTACTTGAGCCTATCCCAGTTTTTGTGGCATGAAGTGATTAGAAGTTTAACTCCTCCAGGATGGGACTCTAGGTTACCTTCCCGGTATTTTTACTGTTAGCCATTTATACAGCTGTGTGGACAGAGGCACACTTGTGGTTAAGACCTTGCCCAGGGGTCTTAGCATGGTGGGGTCTAACAGGGATTCGAACCATCAACCTCTCGATCATGAGCTTAGCACTTTCGAATTACAGCATCGCCCTTCTGTGTGTGAAGTAATTGCTTGTTTTATACTCTCCACAATTTTTACACCACCACAGTAAACCAATAACACCACTATGATAACTGGATTCTGAATGGCTCATTCACCTCCACTTATTCAATGCCCTTTCAGATAAGTATAGATAATCTATCTAAAATTTATCTAAAATATTTTGGCACTGCCTAAACGCGGAGCTCCTGTAAATGTTTGCATTTATTTTCAGTAAAGAAACAGCCATAATAGAACTTAATGTGTTTCATGTGGTATTTGAAAACGTATTTCTCCTCAAAAAAACAATAAGAAAAAAGAAAAAAAAACATTGACTTAACAAGAACATTTTCTTCAAAGCACAAGGGCACTTAGCGCCAATAGCGGCAGCACGCACGCTCGTGATATACTTTTGCAGAAGTATGGAGCGCCGCTAAAAATGCAACCCTGCGACTATTGACTGGTTTGGTCACATGCTTTATTGACCTACTTTTGTGTGAAAATCTGATTTTTGAGGCACATTTATGTATATTACATTTATGTAAAATTATAGAAACTTCCAAAGGATTCAAAACTTTCAAGAATCACTGTATGTTGATTCAGTGCATTGATTGCCTGCTCATTCATAAAATGATCTACATCAGCCAGTCAGGTCTGAGGTGCTTTTGCTCTCACTGTGGTTGTAAAAAGTGCTTCTTTGAGTTAGCACTCTTATGCATTGTACTATTGACCATGTTGTACTAAATGTCTGATTTGATACTTGTATGAATGACTATGCAGGTGTTCCTAATAAAGTGTCTGCGAGATATAAATAAGACACAGTTTGCCAAAAGAGCTTTCTTTATTCCACTTTATTCCATTTCAGGCTGAGCTAGACGAGTTGGTGAAGCGTGAGCATGCTCTTATCGACAGCAAAGACGCGAACAAGAAAGGCGAGCAGACAAGTCAGAGCTCCGCTGCCTCAGAGAAAGACGTCAAAACCACAGAGGCTGAGAAGACAAAGTAATCAGACTGGAAAAATTAAAAGCCGGTCCATTTGTCTTTGATTCTCAGCGACTCACGTCTCCCTAACATGTGTCTCATACTACATATACAATGGGCTTCAAATTTCTTTCCTTTGATGTGTATATTGGTATGGTAAATTAGGAAACCTAGGCCCAAAGCAGCAATATTCATCACGTGCTATAAATTATGCTGTACACATTAAGGCGAGACAGATGCAGGTGACCGAGGAGTCAACATTCTTACATTACTATACAACTATTTTTTTTAAGGATATAGTTATGCATATTTTCCCAGATGAAGTGGTATCATGTGTACAGGAGGCTGTTTATTATTTTGACAAATAAGCAGAATGTGTTTTATATGTAAACAGTGGCAGAGGTATTAGTTAATGCTTATTATATCTAGAAATGTATGGAAATGGATTTTTGTGTAAATCAGGCTGTAACTGATTTAACAGTACAAGTAGCAAGACATGATTAACAGCTGTTTTATTGTAAGTATACTAACATTTGATTTAATTGACTGATGCCTTTTGCCTTTAGCAGCATCTTCCCTCATCATCACTCTTTTTGGTTAATCAAAATTATTTTTCTTTTTAAAAAAAAAAAACATTCTGGTAATGATTCAAGTGAGCTGCTATAAAAATACAAGCTCATATGTTTAATTTAATTTGCTTCATTTTAGTTTCCTTTCTGTGCCATGATTCCATAAACATAGCTGTAATGTTTCATGAGTCATACAAGAAATGGAAATAAACACTACATAAATTAATCAATTATTTTCTTTTTTATATTAAGAAGATTTTTTTTTCGTTCTGATTGGCAGCTGTTTAAAAAATGTAAAAAAAAAAAAAGTCCAGCACTGTAATATTTTATTGGACTGCCTTTAGCCTTGATTACAGAACATAATCTCTATAACAATGTTTTGTCAAACTTTAAGTGAAATGAAATGAAAACCTTCCAATCTCTCCTGTTACACATGAACATATGTATCTTTTAATTATCAGGTGGTTTTTACGTACAGTTTCTGAGTTACAACCTTCTAAAATCTGTTTGATAGTTTGCATCAGCCAGTTTGGAAAAGCTGATGTTTTAGTCTCAAGAGGGCTTGAAACTGTGAGACATGCATCCCCCAATTCATACAAGGAAAGTTAATGGCAATAATAGCAGTATACAGATATTAAACCAACAAATCAGATATAAACTAGTGAACTTCTGAATTAAATAAAAGTAGGCACAAATACAAATCATACATGCTTCCCTTTGCATACATTAAAAAAGAATGTTCTCCTACATATAAAGAAAGCACCATGTATTTATATGTAAACTAGGTCCACGTTGCCGGCAGGAAAACCAGATGATTATGTGACTTTTCTCAGTTTGTTGCATTACAATGTCGCCCCTCTGAAAGCGGGGTAATTGCTTAGTTTTATTCTGTCCACAATTTTTTTTTTCCATGAAACAAAGTGATTTAATAGAAACAGGCAAACTATGCATACCAGCTTTTATTAAGTTTGGGTATAATTTCCTTTTAAAGGGGGCATCCCACCACATTGTGAACGTTGGCGAATGCGAAAAATTTCTTTGCAAATGGTTCTCTAACTTTTCTCAAGTATTCACCATGATCTCTGAACATTCCCCATGGTTCGCTGACCCCAAAAATGATTTTGATCATGTTTGGAATATAATAAAAAACCAAAACCTAATCCTTCAAACTGTCCCCAAACACTAACCAACTATTCTCTAAGGTCGCTGACCCCTCACCTGACATGAATATATTGGGAACAGATAGCAACAAGTTAGTGATGTTAGGGAATAGTGTGGGAGTGTTTGGGGACAGGTTGGAAAAGCTTTCAGGAATTCTAGAAATGACCCACATTGTGGCAACAAACCTCAGACACAGGTGGTGAATATATTGTAATGGTTTATTTGCCAGATATTTCAGAAGTTTACAGTGAGTATTTGAAGAACAGCTGGAGAATAATTCGCAGATTTATTCAATGAATTCTAAATGTCTCCAGAATATCCCCAACAATTTGCCAGAGTAACATTTCATAAAAAAGTGTAATATTTATATATATAAATTTAGTTCGCCCCAATTCGGCAGCATTTGCGAATTATTTGCTTTTGGTAAAATACCCCTTAAGCAAAATCACAACATTTGTTTCCAACCAGAGTTGGGTTTAAATTATTCACCGGCATCTTGAATTGACTCTGTGGTACCAGTTCTTGTGGTACGAGTTCACCAGTACAGAAGTACTTGTTGGGTTCAAATCCATAGGAACCAGATGGATTGTCCACTAAAGAATGAATGAGACTTAGGCATCAACTTAAATAGATAAACACATGCATTTCCCAGCCCAAAAAAAAATGGTTCCCCTTGATTACAAGCTGTAATCTCTGTGTTTCAAAAAATCAACTTAATTTTTAAGTTTATTTAATTTAATCATTCATTTTCATTCATTCATTTTCTGAAACGCTTATTCCTAATTATGGTCGCGGGGAGGCTGGCGCCCATCTCAGCCGACTCTGGGCGAGGGCGGGGTACACCATGGACAGCTCGCCAGGCCA
>JAQMYF010000008.1:24075722-24086055 GCA_030014195.1 Neosilurus mollespiculum
GAAACGCCCGAGCTGGGAATCGAACCCAGGACCTTCTTGCTGTGAGGCGGATGTGCTAACCACTACGCCACTGTGCCACCCTTAATTTAATCAATTTAATCAAAGTTTTTCATCAACAACTTGAATTCAGCAAGAATGTCCTGGGTTCCAGTCTCGGTGGACTCGGTTGTTTCTGTATGCATGTTCTCCCTGTGTTTGCATGGGCTTCCTCCAGGTAAGCTGGTTTCCTCCCACAGTCCAAAGACATGCACATTAGGCTAATTGGTTCCAAATTGCCCCTAGGCGTGAGTGTGAGTGTGAATGCTTGTGTTTGTTGGCCCTGTGATGGTCTGGTGAGCTGTTCAGTGTGTAACCTGCCTTCACCCAGTGTCGGCTGAGATAGTCTCCCTGCGACCCTAATAGTAGATCGGTAATAGTAGGTAATAATGTCACCATTTCGTAAACATTAGAGATAAAGTTTTTTTATATGTGAAAGTCTTCAATGTGGATGGGTATTTTTATTATTAGGTCTGTAAAAGAAATGTTTAAATTCCTTTTTAAAATTTATTTTATTATGTAAAGCTGTTTTGTGACAATGCCAATTGTAAAAAGCGCTATACAAATGAAACTGATTTTATTTAATTGAATAGAATATTATTATTATTATTATTATTATTATTATTATTATTATTATTATTATTTTCACTTATTACCTTTAAAAGAAAGAAAAAGAAGGTCTGGTGGGAGAACAATTCTCTATCTGTTACCATGCAAGAGATAATACAAATTAACTTGATTCATAGTCGTTCAAATGTAAGTATAAAAATGCTGATATAATTTATGCTAATTAAAGGGGTGTGGTGTTTTTGGGAAGGATCGGTCAAACACTTCACCGGGTTTTGTATCTTACTTAACATTTTTGTGGTGCTGTCTTTAAAGAATTACCAAAAAAGACCATCGCTGGTAGAGGCAAAGAAAAAGCTTTCTGATGTGGTATGAGGTCGACATCATCAAGAAGACCCAAAAGGGCAATTCACCACAAGCATGATTTATCCAAACTAGAAGACTCAGAGAGTGCATACCTTCTCCAAGCCGAAAATAAATAAATAAATAAAATCTTGGGGATTTCTGTGTGGGGTTTGCATGTTCTGCCCATGCTTGTGCAGGTTTCCTCTGGGTACTCGGGTTTCCTCCCAGTGTCCAAAGACATACCTATTAGGTTAATTAACTGTTCCAAATTGCCTCTAGGTGTGTGACTGTGAATAGTTCTGTGTGTTGGCCCTGCAATGGTCTGGTGAAGTGTTGAGGGTGTACCCCACCTATGCCCAGAGTCGGCTGTGATAGGCTCTAGCCTCCCTGCGACCCTAACTGTGGGATTAATACTTTGTATTGTATTCAGTGTAATATACGATGAAAACGGAATTGCAGATTACTAAATTGGGTTTTTAATTTAGGTTTTACTGTGTCCCACTTTTTTTGGAGTCAGGGTTGTAAGTGTTTGGTAATGGTATGAGGTTGATTTATTTAGCCTGTAACTATATTATAATCCTGTCTGTAATTACACCTTAGTTGACTGTGAGGAGCCTTCCAGCGTATAATTACAGTTTAAAGCATTAAAGCTGATTGTGATATAAGCTGTCAGTTATTAGGAAAGCTGTTATGGCAGCTGGCTCACAGGCGAAGCCAGTAGCCAGTTCAGTTAATTGCACAACAGCTGAATATTTCTTTAGAGGCTGTCGTAAATAATGCAATGAGGATTTCTTCAGGTAGGGCATTTTCTACAAGTGTAATTCGGCATCATCCATTCTTAAGGTTAGCCTAAACAAAAACAGGGGAAGGGGTGAAACAATTATCGTTTACCTGCAATCAACTATGTAACCCGATCTTAATATCCTAAATGAATAGCTAGCTAATGTTAGTTTTATACTTCATAGATAGCTATGAATCAACACTGGCGAATAGTCACCATATGAATTTAAATAAGCAAATATTTAAGCGCCTTTGATTGGATAATGATTACACTGATTGATATTTTTCAGCTAGCAACAGACTCTAATGCAGAGTAACTGTATTACTAACTAACTAATGCAGTGAGTAGCTTCTAATTTCCTTAATACCCATGACAGATAAATCCCATGTTTGTGGAAACAATCACACTGTGTTTCAGAGGGTTCAAATCACTGGCACTTGTAACTACTATATATACTGTATACTATAATGGAGATTGCTGAAAAAGTTGATGTTGGCTATGATAAAAAGGTGTCAGTACACATATATAGTGCATCACAGCTTGCTGTGTATAGATCTGCCTAGTTGCAATTCAAACAAACTGCCAATAATGACTAATGTGCATTGCTAAAAGCACATACAATGGGCACATGAACATCCGAACTGGAACACAAATAAACGAAAGAAAGTGGACCAGTCTAGTAAATCACATTGTTTTTTACATCATGTGGACAGCCGGGTGAGTAGGCGTTGGTTGCCATCCTGGAAACGAGATGGCAATAGGATGTGCTATGGGAAGTAGGCAAGCCGGTGGGGGCAGTGTGATGCTCTGGGCAATGTTCTCCCAGAAAACTGTGAGTAAAGGTATTCATATGAATATTACTTTCACACATCCAATCTCTCTAAACATTGTTGCAGACCGACTACACTACTTCATAGCAATAGCATTCCCTAATGGCAGTGGGTTCTTTCAGAAGGATAACAGACCCTGTCATAATGCAAAAATTGTTCATGTGGAGTTTGTCCTCCCCATGCTTACATAAGCTTTCTCTGGGTATTCCAGTTTCCTGGGACTTGCACATTAGGCTTATTGTCTGTTCCAGAATGTGTTTGTGTGTGTTGGCCCTGTGATGAACTGCTGAATTGTTTAGGGTCAGGTGAGGTACCTCGCCTTCGCCCAGAGTCCCTGTGACCCTAGTAGGATTAAGCAGTTCAGCAAATGATGGATGTATGTGGAGACTTTATGGCTGGATATACATGATTGGTTTCACTCAAAAAGCTTATATCCAGGAAACGTTTCTCAAAAGGATGTTATTTTTGAACTTGTACTGAACAATAGCAAAAATGACTTTCAGGTCAATAACATTTTAATGGTGGGAAAAAAATGTTTTATTCCCTAATTCAAATACATGAACATGAAACCAAGATTTTGTATATTTTATTTAATATGATTTTAAAAAATATTCTAATTATAACATGGCGGCACGGTAGCCCAGTGGTTAGCCTGTTCTTCCCATGCTTATGTGGGTTTCCTCCGGGTACTCTGGTTTTCTCCCACTGTCCAGAAACATGCACAGTAGGCTAATTGACTGTTCCAAACTGACCCAGGCTTGTGTGTTGATGGTTGTATGTGTGTTGGCCCTGTGATGGCCTGGCGAGCTGTCCAGGGTGAGTCGAGCAAAAAAGTAAAAATGAAAAGTAAAAATGCTCTAAAACCTTCTACTACAATCAAAGGATATGATTTACATAAAAAGCCAGAGCCCCCTCTGCATTTATTTACCCAGTTGCCCTTTTGACACCGTTATCTATTTGCTGTATGCAACCGGGCAGCACGGTGGCGTAGTGGGTTTGATTCTGGGGCTTTTCTGTTCGGATTTTGTGGATGTTTTTACCAGAGAGGGAATTTGTTTTCCTTTCACACTTGTATTTACACCTGGGGCAATCTGGAATAGCCAAGTAGATTAATGTGCATGTGTTTGGATTGTGGAAAGACACCAGAGGACCCAGAGAAAACCCTGGCAAGCACAGGAGAACATGGAAACTCCAAACAGAAACACCCTTGCCAGGCACCGGGCTCAGTATTAACCACAAGGCGAGAGTATTAACCACTACAAAGATACCCCTCCCTCCCCATCAACATAAAACTATCCTGTGAGATGAAATATGTTCATTTTGTTTGATTACCACCCTGCATGATTTTCTCAGCAACTACTTCAGGTTTTAAATAGTGTCATCATGCCTCTTCATAACTTTCAAAAGCTGACTAGTACTGCAGTTCTCAAACTATATATTTTTTTATTTTTATTTTTATTTTTTTTTGGGTGGTGTAGTGGTTAGCATGTCTGCCTCACAGCACGAAGGTCCTGGGTTCGAGTCCTGGGCTTGAGTGTTTCTGTGTGGCGTTTACTTATACTCCCTATGCTTACGTGGGTTTCCTCTAGGTACTCTGGTTTCCTCTCACAGTCCAAAGACATGGTAGGCTAATTGGCTGTTCCAGATTGCCCCTAGGTGTGAGTGTGAGTGTGAATGCTGGTGTGTGTTGGCCCTGTGATGGTCTGGCGAGCTGTTCAGGGTGTACCCCTTTTTGCCCAGTGTTGGCTGAGAGGGGTTCCAGCCTCCCTGTGACCCTAATAGGATTAAATGGTTCAGCAAATGAGTGAGTGGGGAAGAGAACACATTGCGTCCAGATTGCTATTATTTGTATGCCTTGGTTTATTCATCTGATCATTCAGACAGACTTAGAAGTGTAAGAACTGTGGTGTGTGTTTTCACCCAAACTCCACGGTGAGACACACAGACTGAAGCTGAGCAGCAGTTGCTCTTGGGTACAGCATGTTTCATCACTGCCTCTGTGTAAAAATGCATGCTGTGTGTGTCTGTGTGTGAGATAGAGATAGGCTGTGAGAGAGGCAGAGAGGTTTACCACAGTCTTCAAAGGGAGGAGGGAAAGGAAGCACAGTCGTACAAAAAAAAAGTAGCATACACGAGGTTTAAAGAAAGAAAGAACGAACGAAAGAAAGGGTTGTGCAATGTCTCGGCAGGTCTGATAGCTTTACAGAGAACTCCAATACAATCACCAGAGTCATATGATGCAGCCTGTAGGTTAACTTTTCATTAGCTACATTTCACAACAGGGCTGAAACCAAGATGAGCTGTGCAATAAGGGGGTGCAGGCGTGACTCTGAGGAGGCAACATTTACTCTAAACAACAAGGCCTAAAATTACCAAAAGAAAATTCAGGTAATGAGTGAGTTTCATTTTATTATCCATCATTAATTTTATTTTGTTTATTTATTTTATATGTTGTTGTAGTTGTGTATGGTGGATTTAAACAGATTTATCACTACGCTCAAACAGCATTCTGGGTACATGAGTTCAATGATGACCTCTTATTGAAACCCGTTTTATAGATTTAAATTGATTCTTTTTTCACTTTCTTCTGAAGTGTTCATCACTTTGAAAGAACCATCACCTTTTTGATAGAAATCTTGCACGATCGCGCCGCGCCACATCACTAGAGAGCCCACACTTGTTAGTGTTCTGTTGTAAAATGTATTAACATCTAAGTAAATACTGATTATTTCGATCTAGATTCAGTGAATTTGTGCACATCAAGTGATTTAAAAGACACCAAGACAAATTTTCAGAAGTCACAGATCCCCTCATTAGTGCCATCTGCTTATATTTGTGCACACTCATTCACCTCACCTCAGTCCAGCAGTGTGAATTTTTGGTTTTTTTGGAGACAGTTAAGATTTCATGCATGATATTCAGTAACTGCAGCGTAACAGGAAATACAACGAAACCTCGGATAAGAACAGATAAAATTTAAAAAAGATGCTAGCTTTGTTGCTTCATTTCTGATTTTGTTTTTATCATTAGATGATAAGCAGGGAGTACAACCTGCACTATACGTAGTATAAGTCTGTTGGGCTTTTACACCTGACCCTACTGCCTCATCATATGTAGTATATTGTCAGACAAAAATCCTTCATCAGCTGGTCAGTCAAAGGGCTCCTGTAGGATGTAAAACAGTTATTTGCACTGCTGTAAAAATGAGGAAACTTCAGTAACTCTTACAGAATTAGTTTGGCAGCTACCAAAGTATGTTTGGAAACTTTTTCTCGGCAACATGAACATCAAACTTAAGTCAAACGTGGATGTTTTTTTTTTTTTGTGCTACTTTTTATTACTTATATGGAAAAAAAAACATTTACACAGCAAATTTCAACATAGTATACATTTTAATTATAAATTATAATCAAAAATGTAATAATATATTTTAATCTGTTTCTGTGTGAAGTTTGCATGTTTTTCCAGTGCTTGCATGAGTTTCCTCCAGGAATCCCGGTTTTCTTCAACAGTCCAAAGACATGCACATTAGGTTAACTGGTTGTTTCAAATTGCCCCTAGGTGCAAGTGTGAGTGTGAATGGTTGTGCGTGTTGGTTCTGCAATGGTTTGATGAGCCGTTCAAGGTGTACCATGCATTTTTTCAGTCTCTGTGTGGTTGCTGGCCTTATGCAAAACTAACACTATGTAGTTTAATAATAAATTCTGTGGTTCTATGCATGAACCTGATAACCCACAATTTCGTAAAAAAAGAGAAAATTTAATCTGAATACAATAATCTGTACATTTCTTATCAGTCAACCAGACGCGGATTTTAGGATCATGATGGTTATGCCTCCTATTAATCAGAAAATTACACTGAGGAACTTTTCAACAGCTTTGTCAGACTGTCAAACAAAAATTTAGGGAGCATGTGGGCATCAGGTTCATGCACACATAAATTATCACTAGAATTTGATTCTAGCTGCGTAGATGATTTTGTTAGCTACTAGAATCAATGGTAGTCTAACCTGTAAAGACAACAGGCTAACTAAATATAGCTAGTTTATTTATTATACATACCACTTCTCAGGCTTGCAGTGGAAGCTGGAGCCAATCCCAGCTGACCTTGGGGCACACCTTAAACAGGTGACCCATTTATTGCAGGGCTAAGACAGAGTAAAATATCCAGTCCCATTCAATGTTGGAATTGATTTATGGGCAATTTTGAGTAGCCAGTTGACTCACGCCAGAAGTATTTGTACTGTGGAAGGAAACTGGCGTACCTAGAGGAATCCCATGCAAGCACAGGGAGAACATGCAAACTCCATACAGAAAGGCTCTGTTCAGCTGCAGGATTTGAAACCAGAGCCTTCTTGCTGTGAGCCAACAGCGCTAACTGCTGAGCTAGTTATCTGAGCTTGTCGTATCATACTTTAACATTAATAAAATAGCAAACCTTAAATGTTTTAAAATTAAATAGTGTTCATGCTGGGAATGCAAAAGAGACAACTAATTTGTTTAAACATTTATTAATTTGCTGAACCATCTAATCGTACTAGAGTCACGAAAAGACTGGAGCCTATCTCAGCCGACTCTGGGCAAAACCGTGAACAGTTAGTTAGTCCTGTCCATCATATCCTAGAGACAACTAGTCTAATGTTCATGTCTTTGGACTGTGGGAGGAAATTGTACCTGGAGGAAAACCATGCAAGCACTGGGAGAACATGCAAACTCAATGCAGAAATGCCCAAGATTTTACTTATTTATTTATTTTTGGCTTGGAGGAGGTATGCATTCTCTGAGCACGAAGCTCAAACCCAGGATTTATTTTCTTTGCTGTGAGGTGGACGTGCTAACCACCTCGCCACCATGCCATCCTATATTGAAACATTTTACTATATAATGACAGTCATTATCCTCCATTTCCACAGTACACAACACAGCTCTTTAGATTCACTCAGACAGATAGAGTATGAGAAGGTTGCCACAGACGAACGACAAACTAGTACAGTTCTTGATATTATTTTACATATGGATGCCAAACCTAAGCTTATTTAATTGATTTTATTGTGTGGATCAGAGAAGATGAGATCTCTGAATTTAGTACCAAGTCCCTTGGAAGCCTAAATTAAAATATCAGGGGGTGAATGTTCCCTTTTTTTGGGTTGTTTGCATGTGTAATGTATACAAGCATTCCGTTTTTATTAATACTCAAAGTATAAAAACCCCAAAGCAATATTTAAGCATAGTAACAAAGTACTCAAGTCGTTTCCACCCCGCAAGTATAGTACTTTAATTTATTTACCCTTTTTAAAAAACTAGTTTATATCTTTGACCCATGAATTGAAATTTCCACAGAAACAGGATGATTCAGAAAAACATGCTTCAATTGCTAAGCGTGTGTTTCAGCTGTGGAAAGAATGAAGCACTTTGTGTAAACAGCTGATCAAAGACTTTTCTCGTGTTTTTCTGGAAACTTTGCGTGTTGGATTTGTTAGTTTCTTAGAGATTTCTGTAATGATGTATCTCTAATCCATATAAAGGGAACCGAGTGCTTCCTCCGTCACTGAAACACCACAGGACGTGCTTCACCAGTGAACAGAAAGCGGATTAGTAAGACTTTCTGAAAAGGTCATGGCCTCCCCAGTTGATTGGGTACAATGAAGAGATTGGACGATGAGCCCACAAAGAGTGGGAACAGGTGAGAAACATCATATTTGCATCATTTTGTGAAAGTGTGACTAATCCAACTACAGTGGGAATTCATGCTAAAGAGCAGTCGGTTATATTTATAGTAACATTCATTTATCTCAGTTTTATTTCTATGGCATATTTTAACAATAGTCACAAAGCAGCTTTACAGGCATTGAAATGTAGATTTATATTTGTATTGTGAATGAGCAACAACTTCCTGAGAAGACAGGAAAGTCGTCTTATTCTGATCCCTAAAGTAGTGAGACTATAAATATAAAAGAATACTTTATACTGTGTATTCAAAAAGTCTTTAAATGTGTTGAAACTTTTTTTAAGATTAGTTTTTGTGAATCATATTAAAGAAGTAGTTCTTGGGTTCAAATCCATAGGAACCAAATGGATTATCAACTAACGAATGAATGAGGCATAATCTTAAAGAGATAAACACATATACTGAACAGCCAAAAAAGGTCCCCCTTGATTAGTGTGTAATAACCATGGCATTGTATCAACAAACTTAATCAACATGGCAACATTTATTTATATCCAGAGTTTTTCCTCGACATCTTGAATTGTTGATCATAAAAACTGAACCACCCAATAAAGTCTTCTCCAGCACATCCCAAAGACTTTCAACTGGGTTAAGGTCACGGGCCAGTTCATATGTGGAAATAATTCTGCATACTCTCTGAACCACTCCACTGATGTCCATTGATTGGATAGCCTGGTCATGTAGTATATTCAGGTCATCAGCTGACTTTATTTTAGTGCCACATAATGTTGCTGAGCCTCGACCTGACCAGCTGAAGCAATAATACCATGCTGATTATGCACTATAATCAAGGTTAATGGTGCAAAAATATTAGTAGTGGGCAGTGGTGGCTCAATGGTTAAGCCTCTGGGTTACTGATCAGAAGGTCAGGGTTTCAAGTACCACCAAGCTGCGACTATTAGGCCATAGAGCAAAGCCCGTAACCCTCAAGTGGGCAGTTGTATAAATTAGATAAAAAAATGTAAGTAAATGCACATTTATTGTTATTTCTTTGGCCGGGCAGTTTATCGCCACTGTGTACTTTTGGTTTTTTTAGAAAGGGTATCATATTATAGCACCCTAAATGTACATGAGCAGAAAAAGATGTGGTCTGCTGCCATCATGTACCTCGGAGTCAACACATGATAGTCTTCACAGTCCCTGGATGGCAGTTATCATGCAATAGGAGAAAGCTGTCTTGTGGGTGGGAACTGGCCATGAATAAATTCGGAAGAAAATTGAGGGTGTAACACCCCATAAACCCCCCCCACACACACACCACCACCACCACCACCACCACCTCCACCACCTCTGCCACCCCCAGAAATGAAAACTAATAAGGTGCCTCTAGAAAATTAACTTCAATTCCACTAGAGAAAAGGTCCATCATTGTGGATCCACTCCACAACAGTTTAAAATAGAAATTCATTTGGTTTCAATGAACAGAATCCTATCTGGATAAAGAAATAAGGGTGAAAGATGATGTTTTATTGGTGCACCACCCTGTTCCTGAAGAACAAAGTGGTGCCATTACTTTCAGACCCACTTCCCTAAAAAATTCAATACATATTATAATAATTGATAATATATGTTTTAATATATATTAATATTTAGTACTTTAAAGATGAGAAGGTTAATTATTTAAAAGTTTATTTTGCATGCAATCGAACCCATGGGGTCCAAACTCCAATCAACATGCCTATGAATATTACAAAACTGTCCCCTCATTTCTGTAGTTTTCAACATCTATGAGTTTTTGGTTAATGCTGCGCTAAATACATTACAGTTTATTGATAGTATTGCGGTGTTAATGAACTCTCCGCTCAACGGTTCCTCTTTGCAAACCAGTTTGTTCATGTTTAGTATGTGCTGTCATGACATGATGTTCAATTAGCACTGATGGTTCTGAGGTTAAGAGATTCCAAGTTAGATGTCAGTTCAAATTAGTGGAAAACCAAACCAGGGCAACAACCTGAAACTGCACAGCTTTTTTTTTTATTGATTTGTGGTCTGTAAAATATTTATCTATCTATCTATCTATCTATCTATCTATCTATCTATATATATA
>JAQMYF010000008.1:24103478-24114205 GCA_030014195.1 Neosilurus mollespiculum
GCATATATATGTATGTATATGTATATATATATAGATAGATAGATAGATAGATAGATAGATAGATAGATAGATAGATAGAGATAAAGAACATTGTTTTCTTGTAGTACTCATACAACCATAATGGTGTTAATAATTGTTGACGACTTCACCACCGGTTGATTTCTGTTACTTCCTTGTGCAGGAGTCTGTAGTCAGCACTAGTTTGTCCGGTTTCTTTATTTGTTGCTCTGCCTTTCACATGCAATTTCTCACCCTGCTTCTTGTTTTCTTTTCATTCTCTTTCAGCACAGCGTCTGAACACTTCTCATCTTGCATTCTCGAACCTTCTGCAGCTGGTCAGTTTCTACACACTAAGCAGGTAATGAATATCCAGTGCACTTTCTCTCTCACTTTTATTTTATTTTTCCCTTGTATCAGTGGGCTTCAGTTTCTATGGAGTTATGCGTGTACAGTCATGTTGTTATTGTAAGCATCAGGATTGAATGCTCATATTGTAAAACAACAGAAGACACTATTGTTGTTATTATTATTATTATTTTGTTGTTGTTGTTGGTGGTGGTGGTGGTGGTGGTGGTGGTGGAGATTTTAGTGGTGGTGTTAATAGTATTATTAGTATATATTAGTATTATTATTATTAGTAGTAGTTTTTATTAGTGTTTGTGTTGGTGGTAGTGGTAGTGGTGATGGTGTTGTTGATGGTGGTGGTTTTGGGGGTGAGGGTGTTATTATTGTTGTTTGCTGTGGTGTTATTATTAATATTATTATTAGTAGTATTGGTGGTTTTGGTGGTGATGTCGTTGGTGATGGTGGTAGGGGTGTTATTGTTATTATTGTTGTTGGTGGTGGTGTTATTAGTATTATTAGTAGTGTTGTTGTTGTTATTATTATTATTATTATTATTATTATTAATAATAATAATAATAATAATAATATTATTGTTATTATTTAATTATTGATCACATTTTATTTCTGTCACTCCAATAGAGATGTTTTGCCTTTGTGTTTGTCGGCTCCTTCGTGGGTGTGTGGATTAACTGAACAGCCAGAACATCTTGTTTCACAACTGGGTCCAAGTTAGTCCTCTCTTATTATTATTGTTATTGTTATTGTTATTATGATTATTATTATTTTTTTTATTATGATGATGATAATGATGATGATGATGATGATGATGATTATTATTATTATTATTATTATTAAATCAAAAGAAGATGATGATTTCAGTTGTCTTTTAGGACTTAGTAGTAATCCTACTTTTTTAAAGAAACTTTACGATATTTATTTATTAAGATTCTTCATGTCAGAGTTCTTTAACATTTTCAAATCTCCATTAAACTTTGGTCTGCATTGAACTTTAACGATTGCTTTGTTTTTTATTCTGTATTCTCTTTGAGTATGGGGCATGTTTATATATATATATATATATATATATATATATATATATATGAGATTAGGTTTAGATTTGGATGTAGGCATAGCATTTATTAATAAGATGCTTTAATAATGATGTCAAAGGCAACACACTAATACAAACATCTGCGTGTTATATTTAGAGGCCTGGCTTTGTCCTTCATCAGATCTACAGCCAGACAGAATGAGCCCAGGAACGCCAGACACTCAGGACACTGTATTGTGCACCATACAGGTGAGTATACTTCTATTATTACCCTGTATATGTAAATTGACATTCATTATATTACATTGGCCTAAGTAGGTATATTTAAGAATTATCCTGGTACCCTGGTTTCCTCCCACAGTTCAAAAGCATGCACAGTTGGCTGATTGGCTGTTCCAAATTGCCCCTAGGTGTGAGTGTGAATGGTAATGTGTGTTGGCCCTGCAATGGCCTGGTGAGCTGTTCAGGGTGTACCCCGCCTTTACCCAGTGTCAGTTAGACCCTAATTAGGATTAAGCGGCTTAGAAAATGAATGAATGAATGAATTATTTTTCAATAATTGGGTGTTTTTTCCTACTAAACACAAAGTTATCAGCTTGCTCTGAGGAAAAGGCATCAGGGAAGAAACCATCAGGTGTGGTTAGAGAGCAAAACTTCTAACCTAACTGGTTACCACACAGAAGCAAGAAAAACAAACTATCAATTTTTAATTGCTTATTTTTCCATTTTGAAGGGTGATAATAAAGACAATGCTTGCTCGAGTACCTGTGACAAATGAGATAGCGGTCCAATCAGATAACACCATTCCCATGCATACACATCTTTACTAAACATGATGTTATGTTGAAACAGTTCCCCCAGATTACTGTTAAAAGCATCATTTTGTCACTCGTGTATTTGTTTTTGTTTTATTGCAGTTAACTGCAGCCAATGGCGCACTCTGCTTCATCAACCCTCTGTATCTCCAAGAGCATGGAGATGATTGGTTGACGCATTCCTCGGTCAGCACAAATCTTACTAATCGCCCTTTCACTTCCAAGCGTGACAGGCGGCTGACTGTAACAAGAGCTTGGGCCGGGGTGGGGATTAAGAAGCTAACCGAGTCAGAGGAAGACTCGTCTGCAAGTTGCGACAACTCAGGTGACTCAGACGTCTGGGCAATGTTTTTTTGTGGATTGTAGCTATACTTTACATTTATTGCATTTATTTAGCATATCTTAAGGTTCAGGCAAATTTTCTTTAGTTTGGTATTTCTGTAGATATATTTGTTTTGAAGCTTTTTGATACCCTGGTCATCCTGTATGGCACGTGTTTTCAAGTCAAAGCAATAGAATTTGAGCTATAAAATTTAAGATTTTTCACAAATCTTCCAGCAGTTCTTCTGATTAGGGGGGACATCCCTGGTATGTGACATCATAAACATTACACCGATGTTGCAGGGTGAGTTTTGTCAGATGCCATGAAAAAGCCGAAGTAGAGATGTTAAGAAGGCATAAGGTTACAACATTTTTTTTGAATATTGCTAGAAAGTGTCTTTAAAGAGGTGCTTCATAAAACATTTTTTTTTTTTTTTTGGTTAACTACTGGATGCTAAGAGCAATTTTTAAACAATTTAACAAATATAAATAGTTCACAGTATATCCAGCCTCACAGCAAGAAGGCCTGTGTTTGATTCTCTGGCTCGGGCATTTCTATGTTTAGTTTGCATTTTCTCCCCATGCTTGTGTCGGTTTCCTCCGGGTACTCTGGTTTCCTCCCACAGTCCAAAAACATGTACAGTAGGCTAATTGGCTGTTCCAAATTGCCCCTAGGTGTGAGTGTGAATGGTTGTGTGGGTGTTGACCCTGCGATGGCTTGGCGAGCTGTTCAGAGTGTCCCCGCCCTTGCTCAGAGTTGGCTGAGATGGGCGCCACCCTCCCCAAGACCCTAATTAGGACTAAGCAGCTTAGGACATGAATAAATAAGTGAGTGAGTGAATTAATTAATTTTTCAATCATGTTGAACAACTTAAACTGAATAAGCTGTTTTCAGCTTAAAATTATCATTTAAATGACACACTGTAGTGGCTACAAACTTCAACCAAGGGACAGACTTTTAACAGCACAATGCACAGCCATATGGGCCCTGGATATAATGTATAAGGAATATTAAAATGCTAACTCTGGCTCCCCAATGGCACAGCAGAAAAGCATTCGCCCTATCCAGAGTTCTGAAGTTTCAGCTCTAGGTGATGCACATCAGGAGGAATTAATTGGACAAGCTGTCAAGGAGGGAGGGATGGCAAGCTCTGTCACTTAGAAGCAACACTGGCCAATCAGCAGCATCTATAAGCTCATGCGTACGAGGGGGTGGATATGGCCCTGCTCCAAGTTTGTTAGGTCAATCCTGGCACTGCATGAGCACCAAGTCGAAAAAGGTGCAGTCGGATGCAGAGGTGCCTTGGAGAAAACACATCCCTGGTTGGTAGTCATGTGGCAGGGAAGTCCTGTCTGATGGGTGAGAACTAGCTAGGACAAAAATTTTGGAAAAAATTGGGGTGGACTCATGCTAACTATATAGCATGGACCATGGGTGCGTAAGCCAAAACAAACAGGAAATAAGTCACAGTTTTATGTAGGGTTACCTGACACCACCTATTTATAATATTGTCATGGCTACCTCAACCAATATAGTAATGATAGTATGATACTATGGTACCATGGTGTGGGGCCAATGGTGTAGTGGTTAGGGTGCTGGGTTCATGATCGAGAGGTTGTAGGTTTGATTCCCTATTAGATCCACCGTGATAAGACCCCTGGGCAAGGTTTTACCCACAAGTATGGCTCTGTCCACCCTGAGATATAAATGGGTACCAGTAAAAATCCTGCAATGAACTACTGAGTTGAACTCCAGAAACCGGAATAAGCTCTGGCTGTGACAAGCCAGTAGGATCAGGTGTAAAAAGCCCAACAGAAAAAATAGTACCATAGTAAATACAGTACCATGAACTAGGAAGCTTAGGATAGAGTTAAGTGTATTCTTGGAGCAGAGAGGATTCTTGCTAAGGTTCTTGCCCAGACGGCTAATCACTCTTGCAAGAATTCCTAAGTGTTGTAGCTTGTAAAGCCATCTGCTTTAAATGTTGTATTATCATAAACCAAAAGAACAATATATTATGTTAAGTCACATATGGTTTCATGACCACTGACGGACTTTATTCCCTTTTGCAGGTTCTCTTGTCCAGAACCCAGCTTCCCCGGTGACTCCAACTGGAGTGATTTTGCGCAGAGCAAGTAGTTCCAGTCCCTCAGATCCCCAAAGGAGAGTGAGTTCAGATTCAATCAGCAGCCCCGTCCCTCAGTCACCACACCGAGTGTCTTGGGTTGAGGACAAACTATGGATGAACCCACCAGCTCCGTCTTCCCTGCTCCACCCTCCATGCCTAGAATTTGATTCTCTGTCGATGAGCAGTATAGACGAAGACCCTGATCCTGAGCCATCCGTAAGCTCATCCAGTGTGCAAAACTCGCCACGTCTCCCACTGGCTGACAAGGTTAAGAACAGACTTTCAGCAGTTGGCCAGGCTCTAGGTGGCTTGATGAACCCACAGAAACGACTGAGTAAGCGTGTGCAGGAAATGAGCGAGCGTAAGGGCAGTTCCTTTTCAGAGGCTCTTAAGGGATTTGTGGAGCAGACACAGAAAACGAGAGCTGTCTGTGGCATGACCACTACGGAGATGCTCCAGGAACTGCGTACCTCCCTTACGGCTCTGAGGGAAATGCTGTACGAGTCTGTTGAAATCCAGAGCATCCTAGATTCTGTGGGAGATGTGCCTGATCTTGAGCTGGGTAAGAATTGTTTTAACAGTTTGGGCAAAATGGAAAGTTCACAGTATCACAGTCATACAACCAGAATATTGTGGTTTTAGTACATCCCAGTATAAACAGCATGCTGCAAACCTCGTCAAACACTGCAGCTCAGCTGTCAACTAACCACAACTAGCCTAAATGGGGCAGTTCTCCACAGGCTGGATGTGAGATGATTACAAGTGGTTGGTATAGTCTCAAATTGGTACACTATGAATGTGTGTCAATTTATGTCAATAGACTGCATTTACTAATAGTAAATTGGGCATGGAGTGTGAATCAAGTAACCGCAAACACTGTGTCAGTCAAGCTAGAATTTTGTGAGGATTTTTAATTTATTTACTGCGCTAGCATGGATGCAGCATGGTGCCATAGTTGTTAGCACGTCCACCTCACAGCAATTAGGTCCTTGGCTCGGCGAGGTTGTTTCTGTGCGGAGTTTGCATGTTCTCCTTGTGCTTGCGCGGGTTTCCTCTGGGTACTCCACTGTCCACCGACAGTCCAAAGACATGCAGGTTAGGCTAATTGGCTGTTCCAAACTGCCCCTAAGTGTGAATATAAGTGTGAATAATTGTATGTGTGTTGCCCTACAATGGACTGGCAAGCTGTACAGGGTGTACTCTGCTTTTGCTCAGAGACAGCTGAGATAGGCTTCAACCTCCCTGTAACCAATATGGGTTTCTTTCATGATTTTTATTTTCGCATATACAGTAAATATAATAACTTATTTTAAAGAAATTATGGTCCCCATGGTGGGGCTCAGTGGCTAGCACTGTTGCTTCATAGCGAGAGGTTTGGGGTTCAAATCTTGGCCACTGGCCTTTCTCTGTGGAGCTTGGATGCTTGTATGTAACCCTGTGCTTACATGGGTTTACTCCCACAGTCCAAAACATGCAGATTAGGTCAACTTGCTACTCTAAATTGCCCGCAAGTGTGAATTTAAGAGTGAATGGCTCTTTTTTGTTTGTTTTAGCCCTCCAAAATTCTGGCAACATGTTCACAGTGTACCCTGCCCCTCGCCCAAACTCAGCTGGTATTGGCTCAAGCTTCCCCCATCTGTGTGATGGATAAGCCCTAGAGATAATGGTTGGTTTGATGGATAAATGGACCCCAAAACTGTGTGTTACGGATACCGCTTTCAGAGCTACTCTTCTAAATTATCACTGTATACCATAAATGTTTTTAGGATGTTTATATATTGTGGGGTCAGTGGTGTAGTGGTTAGGGTGCGGTGCTCATGATTAAGAGGTCATGGTTTGAATCCTTGTTAGACCCCCACCATGCTAAGGATGGTCTTAACCCCAATTGTGCCTTTGTCCACCCAGCAGTATAAATGGGTACCAGTGAAAATACTCCCATCCAGGAGGAACTTCTTGTCGCTTCATGCTGCATAAACCGGGATAAGCTCTGGCTGTGATGAACCACCAGGCTTGGGTGTAAAAAGCCCAACAGACTTACCTTACTCTTAAATGTACATCTAGAAAAGAATACTGAAATTGAATTGTTTGTGTCATACTATCTTTAAATTATTTCTTCCAATTTCCACAACAGATACCATGGTAGAGGAAGCCTTACATAAAGTGGCACTGAAGCCCCTGTATACCCATTTGTATGAGTGCATGAAGATGGTGCGTCAGCAGGATGGCAGCCTGCAGCAGCTGCAAGCGAACCAACAAACGCTGAAAGGTCGAAGCCTAGAGGAGCTGGAAGGGACAGCGGGTGCAGGCGTGCCTGATGCAGCCATGCTGGAGAAGATCCAACAGCGCTGGGATGCCATGCACCAACAATACTCGCCCCAAAAGAAGGTGGACATACTGCTCAAAGTCTGCAAAAACATTTACCACAGCATGAGTGCCAACGCCAAGCCTGGTGAGTGAAGTAGAGAAGACTGCATCAGAAATCAGGGGCCATACTTGGATTTAATACTAAACTTGTGCACATTGGTATTCAGAACTACATTATTATACACTCCATGTTACTGTACATTTTGCATGAAACAGACGTGAGGTGTGTCTCAGTTCCGCACAATTCTGACCTTGAAATCCTAAGAGATGTTTATTTCAATGTCTTTTTCTTCATTTACTCACTCACTCTCACTCATTTGCCAAACCTCTTAATTCTACAATTACTACCTATACTATCTCTGCCAACTCTAGGCGAAGGCGGGATACACCCTCAACAGCTCGCCAGACCATCACAGGCCCAACTCAAAATCAACCATTCACACTTAATATGCTTGTCTTTTGACTGTGTGAGGAAACCGGAGTACCCGGAGGAAACCCATGCAAGCACAGGGAGAACATGCAAACTCCACTCAGAAACGCCCAAACCCGGGACTCAAATCCAGGACCTCCTTGCTGTGAGGTGGACATGCTAACCACTATGTCACCATGCCACTTTGCATTTGAAATTTTGTTGTCGTTGTTGTTTTTTCTCAAGGGCATGTAGTAGTTATGTTTAGAGGCTGTGGTAAGCCTCTAAATTACCAGCAGGTAATTAATATAATGTAAATGTTACAACCATAAAATAGAATTAAGTAGTATGTGCATAACCCAGGTGCACCTACTCTGTATTTACACTTACAGACTATTTTATTAATTGTCATGGCAAAGTGGTTAGCACATCCGCCTCACACCATGAAGGTCCTGGGATTGAGCCCCGTACCTGGCAAGGGCATTTTTTGTGTGTTTTCATGTTCTCCCCATGTTTGCGTGGGTTTTCCTCTGGGTACCCTGGTTTCATCCCACAGTCCAAAGACATGCACATGAGGCAACTTGGATATTTTAGATATCCCTAGGTGTGAAAGTAAGTGTGAATGGTTGTGCAATGATCTTGCGAGCTGTTCAGGGTGTTCCCCTACCCCTCACCCAGAGTGGGCTGGGATGGGCTCCAGCCTTCCCAAGGCCATAATAAAGCTTAAAGCAGTTCAGAAAATGACCAGATTAGTGAATATGTGTGTTTGTTGATGCCACTGTTTCCTGACAGGTGTGGTTTTTGGAGCAGATGATTTCCTACCCTGTCTGACATGGGTATTACTGCGCAGTGATGTTGTTACTCTGCAGATGGACACGGATTACATGATGGAACTGCTGGACCCGTCGCAATTACAGGGAGAAGGTAGGGAGGTGTAATATTGCTGTGGTTCAGTACTTTTCACCAGGGGAGTCCCTATTACCACTTAGAATATATTTATTAGCCAAAAACATGCAACTAAAATGCAGTTAAAGGGGCATTGTCTTTGTTGTTTGAAGAAATTTGGATCCTGCCTTACCCCAGAGTTGGTTGAGATAGGATCCAGCCTCCCCGTGACTCCAAGTAGGATTAAGTGGTTCGGCAAGTTAATGAATATGTTAAGTGAGGGAAATGGATAATATAGCTCAGCTCAAACACTAAAGTGCAATTTAAATGATATTTGAAATTTAGCTAATAACTGGCAACCCTGGTCAGAGTTATCCAATAGATATGGATAATATTGTGTTTTTCTTTACATTACCTGCCTATAAATACATAGATGATGAAGGCTAAAATAAACACTGGATCAATACTAGTGATGCTAACTGACCAACATGGAATGTTTTGTTTAAATAAGCTCTAAGCTGTATATCTGTTGCAACCCATCACACACATCCTTCTCTCCTGTTCCAGGTGGGTATTACCTGACGTCCCTCTACGCCTCCTTGTTCTATATAACCAGTTTCCGGTCTCGCTTGGTGACACGTCAGCTGAGTGTCGAAGCTCAGAAATCCCTCAGCCAATGGCACCGTAGACGCACACTCCACTGCAACCAATCACGGCGCAGCAGGAACCGCAGGACCATCAGGAGGCACAGAAGTGGAGAAAAAGTTGACGAGAACTCTGAGGATGTGAATGCAAGTGCATCCAAACAGAAAGATGGAGACCCGACTCACACTGCTGATGAGACAGAGACACTGCAGACTTCAAGTGAGACTTCAGGAAAGGAAAAGAAAGAGGAGCACAATGGAGAATCGTAGGATTAAAAGCAAAAAAAATAATAATAATAATAATAAAACTCTGAGGCTGTGTAATGGAGGAGTAATTGTAATAATAAAACTATCCTGCACTTTTGTGCTTAAGCTAGTATCTCACGGAGAGAAGAATGCTGACTAACGTGTAACGAGTTTTAGGTTTCATCAGGGTTCGTAATAGGTTGCAAAACAGTTTGCTAACAGCTTTTCTTGTTGCAAATGTATTTTTGTGCAAACATTTGCAAAACGGTTGTCACACGTGTCACTAAAGTTCTTTTTAATTATTATTATTTTTTTGTAATAAGGGTGGTTCAATTCCAAGATTTGCCTGACATTCACTTGGAAAAAGTCACAAACATTCCCAAACACTGGCAAAAGAGTAGCAAATATTTGCTAATTGTCTCAAACAATATCGCTAACATTTGCGAACAGTCGTAGTCACCAACTGTCTTACACGCAAATGTTGCTAATTGCCGCTAAATGATGCTAAATGTCGTTAATGACAGAGGTGAACCCTGAGTTTCACCAACATTTGTTTGAAAAGTAGGCATATCCAAAATTCGCAATGTTCATTGGCATCCACCGCTCTGTGAGATACTAGCTTTAACAGTGTTTGGGAAAAATATACCAGAATAATTACCCAATTCTTGGTCTTGTGTTCATTATTTTTTGTCCTATTCGCACCATTTATTCACCTTTTGGTGCAGTCTGCAGACTCAGTGCTGTATAATACATTCACATGTGTCTTAAAGTGTCTTAATTTAATTTGTAGGAACATACGAGTCAGAACTAATCAAAAAACTGATTAAAGAGCTGAACAAACCAAGCACAATCGATTACCGACTTCTATTTACAGTCTGTATCTTTTGTTATGGAGCAGCAGACGATAGAGTGAGACGATTTTGCCATGCAGCATCATAATGTTTACACCCATGTACTGTTTACAATGGGGCAGTAAAGAGAAGGGTCACATGACTTAAGTCATCACCAAGTGTTTCAGTCTGCGCAATTAAAACCACACCTAAAGAAATTTCCTGTTGAACTGAGCACACATCCTGGGTTTAATGCAAACAAACTGCTCTACCTTCTTTTAAGATATGCACCTCACTAGCAGGGGGTGTATTTCATAAGCTAACACAAAGGAAATGCCATATTTTAAGAAAGATGAGGAAACAGATGCAATAAATTATAAACCTTAAAGAAAAGTAATTATTAAAGTTTTATTAATTGAGGCAGGATGGGGTAGTATTAGCATGTCTGCCTTACAGGATGAAGCTTCTGGGTTCGGATCCCAGGCTGTAGCATTTCTGTGTGGAGTTTGCATGTTCTCCCTATGATTGCATGGGTGGGTTTCCTCCGGGTACTCCAGTTTCCTCCAACAGTCCAAATCTATGCACGTTAGGCTAACTACAATGGTCTGGCGAGCTGTTCAGGGTCTTTCACCGCCTTTGCCCGGTGTCAGCTAAAATGCAGACTCTCTCTCTCTCTCTCTCTCTCTCT
>JAQMYF010000008.1:24126172-24144696 GCA_030014195.1 Neosilurus mollespiculum
CGTCGATAGTGGGGCTTGAACCCCCGACCTTGGGATCAGTAATCCAGCACCTTACCACCAGGCCACCACTGCCCCTGGGCCGCCAAACACTGAGTTCCCCAAATTATATTCCGCGAGGAAACAATGAACACGAGTTTAATGATTCCACCTACATCAACATGGATGAGAAGCTCATTATCGCCGTGTGCGTTACAACCACACACAGAAATTTAACAAAGATAATAACCAGAAACACCTTGCTTGGGTCCACCATTCCGAAACAGTAATACATGCTTAACCCTTCCTGCTTTATGATGCACAAGAGTCTCTGCTCTACACTTGCCATGTGATAATTAAAATGATATAATAAGCTATTTATTAGGATAATATAAGCTAAAGTAAAATAAGCTGATTATAATAAAAGCTATTTATTATTGAACTAGCAAGATACTGCTCACGGAGCTACACTTCCTGTCAAGAGCTAGCTGTTCACTGCTCATAGTTTCACTTGGAAACATTTGGAAGTGGGAAACATGGAAGAGGGTTACCTAGGCACCCATAGCTGGTCAGAAGTGTGATTCGTTGGCGTCAAGAAGCAATTTGCATGTTGCTCAAATCATCCGTTGCTCCCTGCTTCCTATGTGGAAGCCGATTGGTGCATAAAAAGACCATATTTATGGTCAGATTTTAAGTGGAATACATGATTAGATTGATGAAATTTAATTATTGTAATTGTTGATGGATGATTGCATTTTATCAACAACAACTAATCAATAAATCTGCTTTATTATGAAATTACTTTCCTTTAAACAGATTGCCAAAATGTTCTTGCCAGTCTCAGACATTAAAATGGACATTAGGAACACAATTTGAGCCTCTGTAAAGTTGCACCACATATAATTGTTATTAATAAAATTACACTTAAATGTTGGCACCGGGGGCAGCACTGTGACATAGTGGTGAGCATGTCTGTCTTAGACCAAGAAGGTCCTGGGTTTGATTTTTTGGCTCGGATATTTCAGTGTGGTGTGCATGTTCTCTCTGTGCTTGTGTGGGTTTCCGCTGAGTACTCCGGTTTCCTCCCACAGTCCAAAGACAAGCACATTAGGCTAACTGGCTGCTCCAAATTGACCCTAGGTGTGATTGTGAGTGTGAATGGTTGTGTACGTGTTGCCCTGCGATAGTCTGGTGAGCTGTTCTGGGTGTCCCCCACTTTCGCCCAGTGTCGAATGAGAATCACCAGCCTCTCCATGACAAATGAGTGAGTGAGTGTTGGCAGAGGCTCAGAATTAGCAGAACACTGTTGGCAAATTAGCAAATGATTCTGTTTGGCATTAACAGCTCATCCCCGAGTACCATTAGTTCTTTATTGGTGCTTATCTCTAACTATAAACCTGGAAACGTTTGGCAAAGCACTTCAGCCGATAAAGTGAGATCCAGATCCAATATTTCCAGTATTATGTGCAGCTGGGAAAAAAACCCTAAGCTCTACCACTGTATTGACTCTGTTATCTGTTAATAATATAAAAAAAATACTCACATAGAAGATTTTGTGTCAGTTTTTAAGACAGTGATTATAAAGGGTTAGTGTCATAACACGACAATGTGTCAAAGTTTCTGAAGTCGTGCCGTCATGTTACTGAGGTGAGTCTAGTGCACTCGGGAGTGTGTGAGCCCGGTTTTATTTTAGCCCCTTCCCCTCCCCCGCTCTCAGTGTGCATGGATGTCCAGGCCTTGTCCAATTAGAGGCTCGGCGGAGTGCGGATGGGGGGGCGGGTGCAGTAACATGGCAGGGTGAGGCCCAGGGTAAGGGTGCAGTGACGGAGCCGCATGGGTGTAACCCGGCTGGGGCAAGAGCGTGCCAGGGTAGTCGGCAGGCAGAGACGGCATTCCCTGAAGACCTGCAGAGTGGAAGAGGGATGATGAAGGACGGTAAGAGAAATATTTACAAGCCTAATCAAGATTTCTATTCATTTTATGATTTTTTTATAGTTTGACTTTTTTAGTTTAGTAGCATTTAGTTGCCATGGTGAAAATCAGCAAAATAAATAAATAAATAAATAAATAAACACAATATAAATATTTGATGTTTGCAACGGCGACGGTGCACACTCGATATACTGTGTTGCCTGTGTGGGCACGTCAGCACAGACGTGACAATAAAATCAAGCTCGTAGCTTTTAAAACATTTGCATAACTATGGATCTCCGGAGCTCCGCCATTACTGTATATTTGAGCTCCCAATTGGTATCTGGCAATCAACCTTAAAGATTGCAGGTTCGGATTGTGCCAATTGGCCAAGCTCTCACTGGCTAGAATGGCATCCGCTCACCTCCCTGTCACTCACAGCGATCACCAGCCAATCATAAGCATCTGTGAGCCATGTGAATGCACAGCAGTTCATAAAGATGTGGGTGGCAGCATCATGTGTCACAGAGGCGGCATGTGTACGCTTACGCCCTTCCATGGTTGGTGGTCGCTGTATGTGATAGGGAAGGGTGGGAATTGAATATGACTAAATTGGGAAGGGGAGAATCGCACCCCAAAAAACAACGATTATATTTGTTATAAAATTATTTGACTGTATTTCAATAAATAGCCAAAATATGATGGTGCACATCTGATGAATGAGCCTAATATAGTATTCGCTGCTTTATGTCCATAAAACATTCTACATTTATAAACCACTCATTCAGCCCCTCACTTGGAATATATGTCTGACCTAAACCATGATTCGTTTTTATTGTTATGTCCAACAGCCTAGATTAAGGAGTGTGCTTAAATTTAGACGCATCAGGAAAAAAAGGCTCAGTCATTCAGAACACAGCATGATCCTTGGTTTATTCAGAATATACTGCATGCATTATAACGCATCAGGAATGGTTTTTATTTAGCTGCTATACACAGTATATGTGGTATTCACCTGCTGTCCGAAGACCTAAGTGAGGCTGACCGTCTAATCCGTAACCTCCTATCGCTCCTCCGTCTGGGCTGTACGGGGCACCTTGACCTGTTCGATCAGACACAGACATGCACCAAAAAACTGATTCAGAGAACATAGGAAAAATCCAGCTGAAATAAAATGGTATAGCATGCATATATTATTTATTTATTTGTTTGTTTATTTGTTTTTCACCTGAGCGATTTGACTGGTCAATCATGGGCTGGACTATTCTGCGCCGGGCATTTATGAACCTGAACAAAGATGAGAAAACAGATAATGCACTATACACACAAATATATTACACATATTGACAAAGGGTTTGATTCCCGGGCTCAGGCATCTCCCTGCATTCATTTTATTTATTTTATTTTATGATGTCCCTATCACGCAAGGTAAATTTTGTTCTGCATCCAAAGTGAGCACACACACATAAACAGTGAGCACACACACAGGAGCAGTGGGCTGCCACACATTGCTGCACCCGGAGAGCAGTTGGGGGTTAGGTGCCTTGCTCAGGGGCACTTCAACCATGAAGGTGGAGGAAGGGAAGGTGCTGCTCACTCCCCCACCACCACACATTTTTTTACTGCTGGTCAGGAAACAAACCAGCGACCTTGCATTCCCAACCCCGCCACTCTAACCATTAGTCCATGGATGTTTAACCATAAGTCCCCGTGCTTGAGTGAGTTTCCTCAGGGTACTCCAGTTTCCTCCCACAGTCCAAAGACAATCACCTTAGGCTCACTCTTTTTTTTTTCCAAATTGACCCTAGATGTTAGTGTAAATGGTTGTATGTGTTGCTATGTGATGGCCTGGTGAGCTGTTCAGGGTATACCATGCATTCACCCAGTGTTGGCTAAGATAGGCACCAGGCTCCCCGTGACCTTAGTAGAATTAAGCGGTTCGTGCGTAAGCGGAGTGAGTGGGTGAGTATGTTATTACAAATGAGATCTAATGTTGTGGTGGGGTTTTATTTATTTATTTATTTATTTATTTATTTATTCCGGTTACGTAACATGACTAAGAACTACTAATGATCATTATGTTAATACAGTGAAGAATGACAACAAATGCAATGGTTCATAAATATTACTCAAGTTTTAAAAATAAATATGTATAAGATGTTTCTGTATAAGAAATAAAAAGCCCCGAGCTATTATACACTACACTACACTGAATGGAATAAAGATTCATGATGCTGAATAAATGACAACGCTCATAATGCCTGAATAAACAGCTACGCAGATTAGCTTTGGGGTTATCAACATTTCCACAGCTAGCATGAATCCTCATTAGAAGTGAGTATTGATCAAAGTGCAGTCGCACTGTTTTATCAGCTGCCGTTCATCAGCGATGGCGGGGAGGGAGTGCGGTGCGGAAGAGAAAGTTGAGGTTGAGGCTGAGGATGATTGAGGTTAGACTTGTACCTACCAGTTGTTGACCTGAAGGATGGTGAGTCCTGTGTCTTGTGAGAGTTGCTTTTTCTGTTCTTCGGAAGGGTACGGATGCTGTTACAGAACAAAACAACAGCATTTTACGCTGTATGTAATCATCAATTCATGGTATATTGTGAGTAGCTCTTTATTTTAGGAAGTACATATACATTAAATATTTACAGGCATGTGAAGACCGAGAATTCTATAGCGCTTCCACAATGGTTATCAGAATACTGCTTATCATAACCAATATTTTGGGCAGCACAGTGGTTAGCATGTCCACCTCAGAGCAAGATGGTCCCGGGTTCGAATCAGTTTTTTTGTGTGGAGTATGCATATCATCCTCGTGCTTACGTGGGTTTCCTCCAGGTACTCCGGTTTCCTCCCACAGTCCAAAGACATTGTCCATAGAACATTAGGCTAATTGGCTGTTTCAAATTGCCCCTAGGTGTAAGTGTGTGTGTGTGAATGGATGTGTGTGTGTGTGTGTGTGTGTGTGTGTGTAATCTCCCTGATTAGGGTGTACCCTGCCTTCACCCCAGTGTCGGATTAGATAGGTTCCAGCCTCCCCGTGACCCTAGTATGAGTAGGCGGTTCAACAAATAAGTGACAGTGAGTGAGAGTAATTCAAGCGCAACATTTGAAAAGTGCACGTGAAGTCACTGTATAAAGAAACTACAATCTGAGTCTGTATTAAGGCACAAATGTGCGATCTTGACAGAGCCAGTGCCGTCTGCATAGTGCTTCTCCTGTCTTTATTTATAGTTAATGTGCAGGAGATCAATTATGTGCGTAATTACAGCAGCTTCATTAGCGGCTAATTACCATATGCTCGTTACTGTACTGTGCCTGCACCTCTCATTTCAACTCCATTCAGCTGTGCAATAATTCCCCGGCTGCGAGTTCATAAAATTCAGATTTCACACCGACTGGTTTGAGACGCCATGACTTCATCTCTGGAATCCTCGATTAGATCCCCGGCACCACTTTCTGAAACTATCTTCAACTCGTTTGCTTTTTTTATTTACTATAATAAACACTAAGTCGGTTCACTGTCTGACTTACTGATAGATGCTGGAAGAGCCAAGCTCTCATGATGTTGGTTGCCACTTTGGGAAAGATGCCTCGTTTCTTGTTGTTTCGTCGGTCTCTGTCCGTCTCGTCTTCCTCTCCTGTGCTAGGAGACGCGACTGCTCCGTCCAGCCCATCTCCTGTAAGGTGCAACAAGGGTAAAATTAGTCTTTTGTAACTCAGAACTTCCCTGTTAGTTTGTTTGAAGTGCGTGTTTGTTCAGTGTGATGATGTTAAAATCTCATGCAGGTGAGCATGATTTCTCCAGGTCAAACACATTCATGCATCAACAGCTTTCTGCTCCCGGGACTACGCTGCTTTTATTCAAGTGTGATCTCATTTGATCAATGCATGCCACTGATTTCTTCTACTCCTTTTCTGAAAATTTAATTATTTACTATCCTGAAAAGAAAGGGTGGGTGTTTTATAGCATCTAATAACAACAAAAACAACAACAACAACAACAACAACAATAATAATATGAAAAATACTTGTACTACTACTACTACTACTACTACTACTACTAATAATAATAATAATAATAATAATAATAACAAAAACAACAACAAAACAACTACAACAATAATAATATTAATAATAATATTTAAAATACTAATAATAATAATAATAACAACAACAACAACAACAAACAACAATATTAATAATATTATTAATAATAATATTAAAAATACTACTACTAATAATAACAACAACAGCAACAAACAACAATATTATTAATATTAATAATATTAATTATTAATAACTACTTCTACTACTACTACTACTACTACTAATAATAATAATAATAATAATAATAATAATAATAATAATAATTAAATATTATTAATAATAATGCATTATTATTGTTATTATTATTATTATTGTTGTTGTTGTTGTTGTTGTTGTTGTTGATGGTGGTGGTGGTGGGCTTGATGTTGTTGTTGTTGTTATTGTTGTTGTTATAGTATTATTATTACATTTAAAGTTGTGTCAAGTGAAAAAAACTTAAATAAACAAAAGTTACTCACTAATAAAAAATTTTAAATATGTGTGTGTGTGTGTGTGTGTGTGTGTGTGTGTGTGTGTGTGTGTGTGTGATTTTAAGTGTGTAAATATATTGTATAATTTAATTAGTAATTGAATTATGAGGCCTGGCAGGATATTAATGATATTAGATCAAATATCAGAAAGAAGCACTGCATAATGAAGTAAAAGATTTAGATCACCTTGAATTATCTGTTTTAGGTATTCAAGATTTTTGGACATCTGTGTGTGTGTGTGTCTGTATGTGTCTGCATAAGTACCAGCATCACTGCAAGCGTCCACACTGTGTGTAGCGAGTCCACAGGAGGCGCTCGGGGTGCCCGACGGCGTTGACAAACAGTCATCTGTGTCTCGCAACCAAGACTGATTCTAGATTATGCAAACGAGACACAGTTGCATATACATAAACATAAACATATACACTCTGGGAGCCATCTTCACTAATCACCTGCAGAGTCGAGCAAAACTGCAGCTGGCAGCACAGAAATCCCCCCCCCCCCCGCCCCCCGCCCGTTCGCTCACCTGCTCTGAAAGACTTGTGCAAGAACCGGTGAAATCCTCCATGTCAGATTTGGAGCCTGATTCGCGATCCTCTAGCACTAAATCCGTGGGCATTTTGCCTTTAAGGCAGGTGATGTAGCGATTGCAGAAATTGTCACACAGATCATGAACCTGCAGTGTCAAAAAAAAACAAAAAAAAAAAAAACTGTTTATTTATAATTCAAATTCAAATAAAATACATTCACTCTATGTTGCAATATTACCACACCTTTTCTAGCTCTAGTAGGTGGAAGCGTAGTACTTGGATGGCCTGGATCATCTGAAACAACAACAAAAGTCTATATAATTTTAAATAAATAAAAACAAAATATATCACTTTTATAGGTACTATAGAGGTACTAATTCAAAAAAATATTTAGATTTCTGCTCATTTGATTGATCACAGATTTGTATTCTTATATCCAAGGGTCAAATCTAGCACATTTACTCTGTGATACCACATCATTTCAAACACACTTAACACACTTGGAGGCAAACACTATCCGTACTCTTCCACATACATTTCCATGAGCTCACATGATGTCTGCAACTGGCTAATGTCGCACTGACTGACAGGAGAAAAAGAATAATGCCGTCCCTCGGACCGATTTCTTTCTCTCGCAACCACAGACGGTTGTGACATCATCGGGATTCGAGCTAGTGAAATGCGACATGAGCTCCTATTGCAACTGTGATTCTACTGCACTACGCATGGGCCAAGAAAAATAATGCTACACAAATCGAACAAGAAGCACTGCTTCTGAAAGAATGAGATAAAATATGTGGTATATACAATCTATACTCTGAATCACATCCACATTTAATTTACATTACAGTTAATATTAAAAACAAATGAAAACATATGAACCCTGTGTGTGTCTCCGCGTGTGTTCAGGCAGTACGTCTTACCAGATTATCCAGTTCTGGATTTGATGAAAAAATGGGTTTCTCTGAACGGATCTAAAAATAAAAAAACAAAATACATTATCTAATACCTCTACAAAATACATTATCTAATACCTCTGGTTGGCAGTGCTGCCACTCACCTGTTTGGCAAAGGCCGCAATGTCTTCGTTAAATGATTCGGAAGAGCAGACGTCGCTGTGACCCGTCATGCTGGGATGATGGGACGCATTCGACAGCGAGTTGGAGTCACGTGGTGAACATGTAGCTAATTCACACTTCTCAAACACCAAGGCCAAGAGTGGAAACAGAGGGTGGCTGCACACATATTATTGCATTTTAGAAAGAAAACACGAACACTCCAGTGTTTAAACAGGCGGCGGTCATGTGACAAAAGTATGTCAGGTTTGCTTTGTCTCACCCGTAGATCTGATCACGGTAGTGTTTGAGAGAATCAGGAACGGCATGACCGTAGTGAGGCGGCTGTAGTGACCTCATCGCCTCCCCGTACCCTCCCAGGGGCATGATCTCTGACCCTGGGTACTGCACCAGTTCTTCATACTGAAAAGAATCGAGAACAAAGTAAAATCAAGTAAGGCTCACCTAATTGTTTTTTTATAACATAACATTTAAAGATGCCCTTAAATAAGATATCTAAGTAGAAACAGTGTGTGGCTTTAATCCATCAGAACTTGAGTGAAAACAAATATGGCATCAGACACAGATCTTTGTTATATACTTGTTTAATATTATTCTCCTCAGCCTGCATATTCATCATTATGCAATCAAAACAAGAATTTTAGCCAAAACAATGTAAATGATTGACACTGGAGAACCAACAATAAAATATGGAGTAACAATAAAGTCCGTAACGACATTTTTATGGTATATGATTGAGCTGTAAGAATCACTGTGGCTCCTTTCTGAGTAATTGATATCGTCTGTCCCTTGGAGAACGTGTGCGCCTTATTTTATGTCATTAGACAAGTGAGTTATAAGCGAGATGTAATAAAATGCACAGAAGACTCTTATTGCAGGTGAATAAAAAATACATAATAAACAAAATTATGCAATACACGCGCTATTCAGATTAAACTATAACACAAAAGGTATGAAATAAACTCTGAAGTATAAATATACCCTACCGTATAATAAAATGCTTGTGAAATATGTTTATATTTCATTTCATTCTTGTAAATATGCATTATACTTCTTAAGCCTTATAATGAATGTTTATATATGTACTGTATATATATATATATAAACCTATATTATTTACAGTATTTATTGGTGATATAATGCTATTTTTATGCTTTTATTTAAAATAAAGATTATTTTACCAGGAATGTTTTTCTGTGCGATTTTTCTCGGACATTTACGGGAGAAGCAACAATATAGCGTAGTAAACATATAAATCTGCGCATGCGCTGTACCGTCTCGACTCACTGGCCTCATTAAGGCGCTTTAAAAGTCTTTGGAGTAAATGCGCATTAGTTTATTTAATATATTGGCGTTAATGAGAACGTGGATTTCTGCAAAGTCTTAGGCTAAATAAAAGAAATACAGTTTATATAATAGTTGTATTATTTAAAAATATATAAACAGTTTATAAACTTGAGTAATAGTAAACAGAATCACTGTTAGAGATGAAACTGTGTTTAATCTGTTAATCTGATCATGTGATGAATAGATAAATATGACTGACTGCGCGCTTTTTATTTAAAAAGTGATCAAAACAAAGCTTCCAGTAATAAATAGATGATATCTGAGATAACAGGCTACTGAGGCTGATCTGGGTGTAATTGTTAAGACTCAGGATGACTTCTATGCCTGGTTGTTACAGTCTGTACTCTGAAGGCTGACAAATTGAAATAATTAGGCTACAGCAATCACATTAATACGCAGGAGGCTAAATTATGATGCACGACAAATAATAATCAGAGTTCAACTGACAAGAACACAGAAATAACCGCAGTGTTAATACCTATTATAAGCGCTTCCCTGATGAAACTTCGAGCGCACAGTGCACGTGCGCATTCACCCCGTCTGTCTTAGATAATAAAACTGAATCTCTGCTTGAATTACAGTTGGGTATATTTGCAGATAAAAAGTTGATTGGATTGGTTTTGTCGGGGCAAAATTAAGCTCCCACGTTTTGATCGTTAATGCTTTTGGTTTGTTCTGTACATATCCACAATTTTTTTTTTTTAAATAAATAAATAAAATCATATATATCACTTTAAAAATCCATGTAAGATTTACAACACTCATATATTTAATTCACAACTTTTCAAAGTCAGTAGGGCATAAAAGGACTGTAGTATAGGCTATTTATTACCTTGGACACTATAACAGGTCTATTATTAATTATTATTATTATTATTATTGTTATTATTATTACTACATTAAATTTTATGTACACAAAATTATTACACAGAAAAGTCATCATTATTTATACTTTATGTTTTTCTGTACATAAAGCAGAATAACTAATCATTTCCTTCTTTCTTCAACGGCACACTCTATTAAAAAAATCAGCTATTTCAGTTTATAAAAACAATACAGGTATTTTTTTAACTTACTTCCAACAACACTTGCTCCCTAAGAAATATATTATAATATGCTTCATAATACTTTTACACTTATACACATTCCAAGTGCAAGACGAGCCAATTTACAGCTGAAATGAAACAACAGGCTTTGCATTTGGATTAAAAGAACAGGAAAATATATATAATAGAAATGTTAGAATTGTTATTTTTATTGACCTGGGAATAAATAAACTGCTGTCTGAATACAAATCCGATCATAAACATAGAATCACAGAATCATACTTTTTTTTTAATGAGACATACAGCTGTTTTATGGATGCATAATAAGGCAGCATGCCAGAATTATTCTGCATTAAGGTCTGAGCCAATCCGAATTTCTAGGCGCTCAACTCGCCAGTTCAGTCTAGCAAATAAGTTGACCTACTTACTGACTTCCTCTGCCTTTCTTCGGCCCTGTCTATTATTTTCTTCCGCTGTTTGCGCCTATTATTCCTGATGCTGATGTTTAAACTATAAGCTGTGGAGGGATATTTGGAGTTTGGGGGAAATCAGTGCACTTCATTTTCTCTTTGTCTATGCGGTTTGATTACAAAAAAGCAATGTACCAAAGTGCTCATAGTAGTATCCTGTCATATGAAAATATATTCCGTGCAAAATAAAAGTTAGCCTAGATTTATCAGCTAATGCTACAATAAACTGAATTCACATTGCACTTTTTTTTTTAATTGAACACAGTCTTTATTCTAGCCTTTTTTGACTGTCACTGTCAGAAAATATATATTTCACACTAATCATTTACTTATTTAATATTATTATTATTATTATTATTATTATTATTATTATTATTATTATTATTTGCATTCTATTACCACTTAGATCCAACGTGCAGTACTTAACTAGGCACCAAAATAACACGCCCCTACTATTTTGGCATGGTGTGTAATACTGGAATATGTGATTTGGGACGTGGCCCTAAGCTCCCTGTAAGCGCGCGCTGAGAAAGCAAGAGGGATGCTGAACTGGGGAAGATCCGGGATCTCTCTCTCTCTCTCTCTCTCTCTCTCTCTCCCACCCATCCACGGTCTGCTTCCGTGCCCAACATCCGTGCTTCAAGGGAAGACATTAAAGCCTAAAAGATTTGTTTTTCTATACAAAAACAAGCTTGCATGAGCAAAGACGTACCCTTTTCTCCATGCGCCACGGAGAGCCGCGTTCTTCTCGCGGAAGACAACACACAGCGATCCGGGAGTCCGGGACCGAGCAGCACGAGCACTGACGGAGATGTTTAAAAGGGAAAGGGAGGGAAAAAAAGAATGCACATCAAAATACAAGCATGCACTGCTGCGAAACGTGTGATCGTCAGTGGGTTAAAGATGGAAGCGCAATGAATTCACTAAAGCCGATCGCTCGTGCTGGCCTGCAATCTACAAAAACACGACTGCCAACACGTGTGTGTGTGTGTGTGTGTGTGTGTGTGTGTGATCCGCAGGCTATTTTAAAGCACTGGACGTAATGAAGTTTTAAAGTGATCTGTATATTTTTATTATAATGCAAGCTTGCACAAGACAGTGCTGATGGTTTCCCGTCTGAACTCACTGTACACTACTGTATGTGTTCATTCCACCCTGTGGTGTAACCTATAGATCGGACCAAACCTTGGGACGCGGGGATCCTCTCCCTCTCTCTCTCTCTCTCTCTCCCCCCCTTCTCTCACTCTCTCTCTCTCACTCCCCGTCTCGCTGTCTCAAGCTGTTCCGCGGTGAATCGGCGCTGCTTGGCGGGCTGGAGAGACGCAGATCGCGGCGGCAGGGTGGCGATCTGCTCGGTGTATCAGCACATCCATGGACCGAGACAACAAGCTGTAAAAGGATATGCGCGTATCTCTCTGTGCGTGTGTGAGAGAGAGAGAGAGAGAGAGAGAGAGAGAGAGACAGAGAGTGTGTGTGTGTGTGTGTGTGTGTGTTTGTGTATGCAGTGGGCCCGGTTTAAAAAGCCGAATGGAGGCGGGAGCGATGCTGGAGATCGGGATCGGGAGTCGTTTCGGGGGTCAAAACGCGACGGGGTCTCTCGCGCCCCCCTTCTTATCACACACACACGCTCGCGCATTACAAACGCAAGACCCCTGCGTTTTATCTTCAACGCCACTCTCTCTCTCTCTCTCTCTCTCTCTCTCTCACACACACACACACACACACACCGTCCCGCACGCACACACACACACACACACACACTAGCAAGCATCCTTATGTCGTTTAGATCCTGAAAAATTCTGAAATGGCCCATTCCTCGTGGGTTCGAGGAGCAGAACTCATAACCACCCTTCCATCCATTAAGACTGATTTGATTCCCTCCTGCCTTTGGGCTGCGCAGGTTTTGGGTTACATCTGAATACTTGGGAATTTCTGATGGTAAACATGTAAACAGACCACTCCATTTGTTAGAACTGAGCCTCTTCATGAAGCTCGGTTATGTGTCAGGGTCAGTGGGGGTAACATATGGACTCTCATTCACTGACACATTTGCTGGAGGTTAAAAAAAAAAAAAAAAGCTCCTCCTTCCCCACTATCACCCCAATTGTCTCTAAATAGCCATAAATGACGTTTGGGGTTTGTTTTTATTAGTTGTTTGTTTTAGCTAGATCCTAGACAACCACAGACCAACCATACAGGTTTAAACTGGGATTATTATACAGATCTAATCCCAGGTTTATGTTTTGTTCCTCACTATTTAGGTCAGGAGCTCCAACTGTGTTTCTGGAGAGCTAACCTACTTTTCTACAGGTTTTATCTCCATCCAATATCTCACACACCTCTTTTAGCTGATCAAGAACTTCTTAAGGCAATATTCGGTGACCCGGTGGGCAGGATTAGGGTTGGAACCGAAGTCTTCAGGAAGGTACAGTAGCTCTCCAGGAAGTTAGGTTATGGAAGGCAATGTAAGTTTTTTTGTAACACAAAAGTTTGCTTTGGGTTGAAGTAACTAAGGATTTGAATCACTAAACTGTTACACTCACTAACTCATAAATTCCCGAACCACTTAATCCTCTTAGGGTTGCGGGGAGGCTGGCGTCTGTCTCAGCCGACACTGGTAACAGCTCGCCAGACCATCACAAGGCCAACAAACACAAGGGCATTCTGGAACAGCCTTTGGACTGTAGGAGGAGGCCAGAGTACCTGGAGGAAACCCATGCAAGCATGGGGAGAACATGCAAACTCCACACAGAAACACCCGGGCCCAGAACCCGGCCGCAGGACCTTCTTGCAGTGACGTGGATGTGATAACCATGATTAGAACTTATTTTAAAATAGAGATTCTAATGGGATCATTCCGGACTGACCCAGCCCGTTTTTATCCTAGGTTATATCTGACATGAAGGGGGGGGGGGGACACTTTGGCAGAAGAACCTGAAGCCTTGTGTTGTAAATTACCCCTAACTAACGCAACAATTATTCAAAACGTTTCCCTTATTGGCCTCCCGCCGGTAAACACCAGCAGGCAGTCAGAAGTTGAATGAGTAGAAAGCGGCAGGCGCGCACAATCACACGCATTTTCCACACCAGGGGGAACAGGAGCGACTGTCACTAACCGCGCGGCCCGGTGCGCACCGCGCATGCGCATCCTGCGTACGCATGCGCAATAAGGGCGGAGCGAGATCAAGCGACCTGCTCCCCTTTAACTCTGCGGGAGGCGCCTTCCCAATGGAGATGATCATAGCTAAAAAAGGTTCTTTAACTGCCAAACAACGGCGATTTAACAAGGGCGTGATTGAAACAACGCCCTTTGAATGTCCGGATTAAGTGCATTGTTCACTCTGGGGGGCTTTATTTGCAAATGTCGAATATATTTATATTATTATCATTATTATTATCATTATTGTTGTTGTTGTTGTTGTTGTTATTATAGGTGAACCAGGATGAACACAAACCTCTGCTAGGATAATGTTTGTGCCGTTGAATTGACCCAGTTTGTGTGTGTGTGTGTGTGTGTTGAGAACTGAAGGTGGAGGCCACTAGTGTGCCTGAATAAACCCATTTAGGACGTGGGTGTGAAAGGGGACTGAGAAGTAGACAATGCTTTTATTTTTTATGTGCCTGTTTGTCAGCACTGTCAGAGTGTGAATGTTTGTTTTGGATGGAGTGCTCGATTCTCGCCCGAACACTCCTTTCGTTTTCTGATCAAAAAGTCTTAACAGTGTCTAGTAAGTATATCTTTTTAATGTTATTCTACATAATGTGAAATGATAAGCACTGAAAGCATCAAAAACATATTTGAACAGCAAACATTTACATAACTCTATATTCAAAGATGGGCGGCACCGTGCTCGAGTGGTTAGCACGTCGACCTCACAGCTAGAGGGTCCTGGGTTTGAGACCCGGGCTCGGCAAAGGGTGATTCTGTGGGGAGTTTGCATGTTCTTCCCATGCTTGCACGGGTTTCCGTCAGGTATTCCAGTTTCCTGGTTTCTGGCTGTTCTAAATTGCCGCTCAGTGTGAATGTGGCTGTGAATGGTTGTGTGTGCATTGGCCCTGTGATAGATTGGCGAGCTGTTCAGGGTGTACCCTGCCTTCGCCCAGTGTTGGCAGAGATAGGCTCCAGCTTCCACGTGATCTAATGGGATTCAGAAAATACAGCCGTTTTACATGGTTACAAGAATTTAAAATATACATTAGTATACAATATGTATTAAAACATACTTTAGAGATGTGGGCAGTGGTGGCCCGGTGGAAGGTTGGGGGTTCAAGCCATACTATCACCAAGTTGTCACTGCTGTCCCCCCAGTGCAGCTAACTGGGTTATCAAAGGCCAGCCTTGTCTCTCACTGTCTGTGGTGGGAGTCATGTAAAAGAACCATTGCTGTCATTCGTAAAGAGTAGGCCATTGAGTTGCTGTCAGCGTGTTTCTGCCCTGCGATGGCCTGGTGAGCTCCACGACCCTAATTAGGATTAAGCGGTTCAGAAAATGAATGAATGAATGAATAAATGACTTTGGCGATGTGATCTTGTTGTACAAGCTCAACCCTGGCACCTGGATGTAGCTAGATCTACGTATGAATGATTACTACTAGAATTTACAAACTGACTACATCTGGATGATCGCTCACATAGACATGTTCTTAAGTTCCCTTGCTGTCTAAATATCTCTGCGCTTGGCTAAAGATACAAGAGTCTCTTGGTAGCCCTATGATATTCAGGCACTGGTTTTGTACGCGTTGTAGGTTGTTAGCTAGGTAACCTGGCTGTCCACCCCAAACTGGGGAGGTGTACTCCAAGAGGGTTGTGCTCAGTTACACACCACTGCAAAATAAAATGAAATCTCTATCAGGTGGCACGATGGCACAGTGGTTAGCACGTCCGCCTGACATCAAGAAGGCATGGGTTCGATTCCCAGGCTCCGGCATTTCTGTGTGGAGTTTGCATGTTCTCCCCATGCTTGCGTGGGTTTCCTCTGGGTACTCTGGTTTCCTTACACAGTCAAAAAACAAGCACAGGAGACTAATTGGCTGTTCCAAACTGCCCCTAGTTGTCAATGTTAGTGTGAATGGCTGTGTGTGTGTGTGTTGGCTCTGCGATGGCCTGGCAAGCTGTCCAGGGTGTCCCCATTACCCTAATTAGGATTAAGCGGATTAGAAAATAAATTAATGAAAATCTCCATCTTAAATGTGAACATTCACCAGCCTTCTCTTTGTTATCAATTCAGTTACTCGGAGACTTCTGTTATATCCAATAAAACGCTACACTAATACCAGGGTAAGTGTTAAAGTGCACCTAAAATTCAGTGTGTCCTGATACACTGATTAACACCCTGCCAGATCTCTGAGATCTACCTGTCTTTAGCATTCCTCAGCTTTCAGCTCCTAATCCATCTAATCCTGTAAATTAACTGGATCACCTGCATTGTATTCTGACCAGGTGATCCAGTGCTAACGTGTTATCATTCATTCATTTTCTGAAGCGCTTAATCCTTATTAGGGTCGTGGGGAGGCTGGCGCCCATCTCAGCCAACTTTGGGCGAGGGCAGAGTACACCCTGGACAGCTCGCCAGGCCATCACAGGGCTGCTAACATGTTAATTAATATAAAATCACTAACAAGGAAAGGGACTAACACTGATTATTATATGGCAACAACAGTACATGCAATCTGATTGGTTGATGCATGAGCAATAAATCGCATATCCTGACTAGTGCGTATCCAAGTTAGTCGTTAGCTAGCTGCACTGTGTGCTGCGTGGGGCTGGTAAGTAGTGGTCAGGGAGCTGGGCCCGTGATCGAGAGGTCATGGGTTCGAATCCCCATTAGACCCCACCGTGTCAAGACCCCTGGGCAAGGTCTTAACCACAAGTGTGTGTCTGTCCACCCTGTATAAATGGGTATCAGTAAAAATACTGGGAAGGTAACCTGCGATGAACTAGCGTGCCATCCAGGAGGAGTTGAACTCCTAGTCGCTTCACAGTGCAGAAACCAGGAATAAGCACCGGCCTGATGAGCCAATAGGCTCGGGTCTAAAAGCCCAACAGATTGCAAAGCACTCACTCATTCTCTTGTTCATCATGGGAAAAGAAACCAGCTGAAAGCTACTCACAGACACAGATGAACAGTGCTGTGCTTAGGGCAGCTGGAAAAAGCATTCAGTGCAGCCACCAACAGTAAAGCCGCATTCATGCAGGAAGCAATAAGCAAAAAGCTACCATGCAAAGTCACTGATCGGCAGCAAAATGAGAGGTGAACCAATCAGAGCTTAAAGATACTCTTGATTGACAGATGCCGCCAAACACGAAGTTTTACAAAGCCTTTTCCTATTCGCTTCCATAGACCATGTAAAATTGGTGATTTTGCGTGCAGCATTGCTTGTCACTTCCTGAGTCAACTGCGATATTTGGCTGGTGCTGTTACCACCACGGAAATCTTTTTCACAAAACTTTCAGAGGTTTTGTGGAGTCCATGTCTCAATGCGTCAGAGCTTTCGGGTGGCACAACCTTCTGACCTTATAACTGCATGGCGTTATAAATAAAGGATGGTGGATTTATTGTTATGGCTGATCCATGTATAAGAAATGTATATACTTACAAGTGTGAGCAGTGTAAATCTCAGTCAGCTGAGCAAATCTATGACTTTAAAAGATTTTTTTTATCTGATTTATAATAACACCCAGATCATGTGCTGCTCTGTGGGTTGTTCATATCCCAGCTAGGCTAACCTTGGCTACCTGACACTGTTGACTCGGCTGTAAACTCTAATGGCTTCCCTGACCCCCACATGCCCCATCACACTGTAGGACATCAAAGATGAGCGGGTCGCCCATGAACTGCTGCTGTGTTCAACAAAGAGCCAGGGTTAATACTGACTCTGAGAAGTAAAGTGCTTTTTTACGAGTCTGGTGCAGTACGCTTCTCTGAGTAGAAAGAAATGTTTTGTACTGACTCATTACCTGTCTATATGAATTATGTTGGGTGTTTTAATTCATTTGATTCCTCATTTCAAGTGGCACCTCAACACTGAACAGGTTACAGTGATGACCACTTACCCTATAAAATTCGTGTTCACAACCCTTGTTTCATACAGTTTAAGGAAGGAATAAACATGATGGGGCGGCACCTTGGCATAGAGGCTACCACGTCCACCTCACAGCAAGAATGCCCCAGGCTCGGGTAGGCTCATCTCTGTAGAGTTTGCATGTTCTCCCTGTGCTTGTGAGGGTTTCCTCTGGGTACTCTGGTTTCCTCCCTCAGTCCAGAGACATGCACAGTAGGCTAATTGGCTGTTCCAAACATGCCTGAGGTGTGGGTGTGAATGTGAATGGTTGTGTGCGTGTGTTTTGGCCTTGTGATGGTCTGACGAGCTGTTCAGGGTGTATTCATCCAGTGTTGACTGAAATAGACTCCAGCCTCCCTGTAACCCTAAGATTCTTTAAGGAATGAGACACCGAGGACCGTAGTTACTTTAATGTTAACCTTTATGACTATTGTCAAATGTTACCTTTTGACTATTTGCAACAAAACGTTTGATGGTTCTGTGATCACGCCCCGATATCTTAGATATTTCAAGAGTGCTGCATC
>JAQMYF010000008.1:24145055-24160924 GCA_030014195.1 Neosilurus mollespiculum
ATGCATTAAATCCAATAAGCATTCAAGTTTATACAGCTTGGAGTTGGAAATTATGGATAAAATGATGATTTGGTCAATAAAATTCATTGCCTAATAATTGTGCACACAGTGTAAAGTGGTTCCGTTGCATGAGTCTGCATGAGCCCTCACCAGTCATCTGCCTGATTCATCTGTCCCACCCACAGTGCGTTTATCAAAACTGAATTGTCTATTTGAGTCTCAGCAAACCAGTGACTGAGAGGTAATTAGTGACCCATAGCTAACCTAGCAGCCATAACTTAACCTAATGAGTAAATGTTACTGTTAACTCTATAATTGTGTCATTACATGTTGAGTTAAACAAACCTGATTGTCTCTGCTTGTGACGTACTCATTAATTCTACTATAGAGGCGTAGCAGGCTGGAGGGACTAAGGGATGCCAATCAAATGTGCTTTTTGAGAATATTAAGGAACACACAGATAGGTCTTGATAAGGGAGCTAAGCTGTATTTTAAACACTGTTAACTGGTTATTGTCATTCAGACTTTGCTTGGCATTTAACTGTTCATTTGCCGAACTGGGCTTCTACTTTCATTCATTTGCCCTACCAGGGTCGCAGGGAGCCTGGTGCCTACACTGGGCGAAGGCAGGGTACACCCTGAACAGCTCACCAGACCATCGCAGGGAAACACACACAATCATTCACACTCGCACTCACACCTAGGGGCAATTTAGAATTGACAATTAGCCTAATGTGCATGCTTGTGGTTGTGCATGCTTGTGGAAACCGGAGTACCCAGGGAAAACCCATGCAAACATGGGAAGAACATGCATGCTCCAAACAGAAATGCCCTCACCGAGCCTGGGACTCAAACTCAGAACCTTCTTGCTGTGAGGCGGACATGTTAACCAGAGGGACATCCAAAAGCCCACTGGTCCAACAGCCCTACTTATATGAGATGGACACCCTACTCAATTCAATTGGGTTAGGGTTAGGATTAGGGTAATGGTTAGGGCTAGGGCTGTCAGACCAATGGGCTGTCTGGATATAGGGCTGTAACCGCGAACCACTATGTCACTGTGCTGCCCTAGGCATTACCCATGTTACGTAATTTTTAATATTTCTCTATTCTGTTTTATTTTTTGTTTTATTGGACTTTAATGAGAACCAATTATGTAGTACGGACATCATGACTCACTTTACTGAGATGATTCTTTCAAATCTGCAGCACTTAATGATAAACATGCCAACCCCAGTTGAACAAAAATTGTTTTCAAATTAGCCCAGATGTTGTGGCTTCATTTCAAGAACAAAAATTAAGGAACAAAATGTTTGACAGTTATACATGCATATGACAAATCCTACTAAAAAATGGCAATCTGATGATGCATGCACGGCACCAGAGTGGGGTTGGGATGAGAAAACCAAGGCAGACAGAGAACAGCATGTTTATCACCAGTATGTCAGTGGTAGGAAATGTTGGTGTCATATGTTTTGCTTGCTGTTCCTGATTCCAATGAAAAAATAACGAAGCTTATCGTGCCTGCGAGTTGTTTTTCTGTTTTCTGCCCACTTTTCTTAAAGGAGTTGTTCTAAAAGAATGAATCATTCCCAAATCACCCATCAGTTTCTGAAAGAGAGACGATTGCACCCTTTACCTTAGTCTTGCATCAGCTTATCCTTTAAACACTTTTCGGAAACTTTTTTTTCCCCTTGTCTTGCTCGCTTTATGTTTAGCTTTCCTTTTTTTCATTAGGAAAGATTAGGACAGGCAAGGTTTCCTCCACTGTCATATTCGAGTTGTTTTCTGTCCCTCTGTATCGGCCTCCATCCTTCTCTCTTCCTCCATCCCTCCCTCACTGCCTCCCTCGCCTGGTCCCCTTACAGATGGAGATTAACTTGGAGCCTGAGCCCCATCCGTTTTCCTGACTGTTTGTTATTAAGGAGATGGATGGCAGCTCGCAGTGCCAGGCCGACGCAGCCACAATTACACCAGGCCTTGTGATAGATAGTGGGAGAGAGGGAGAGAGTGAGTGAGGGAGGGAGGGAGGAGATGGAGAAGGGGAGACATCGAGAGGTGCATCTATCACACCCCTTAATCTACCTGTCACTCTGGGCACATGGCAGGGAAAAAAGAAGAAGGCTAAGAGGAGAGAGCAAAGCAAGCAGAGAAACAGAGAATTGAAATGTGGGCGAAAAACCCTGGCGTGAAAGTTCTTTTCTGGATAATTCACAGCAATGTGTATTACTGTAAAGGAAATAAGGATGTTTAAGAAGTAGCCTGTTAATTAATACAAGGTTGTAATTGTGCCCTGAGTATATACTGCTCAATTTATAATGCACAATAACATGTCAAGTACTCAATTTCATTATTTCTAGAATTCCTAATAAGTCTACTTAATGCATCTACTTAAAGGTGATTTATAAACATGTCATCGCTGCAGTATGTCACATGGCATTATGACAAATTGAGAACATTATACGATACCTTCAAACACATTAAATATGCTTTCATCGAAATATATACGCAGTATGCTTGCTAATTTGTTGGAAAACCAAACAGCACTGCCTTCTTTTACCATTCGCTATTTTCCAGCACACGGTGATATAGTGGTTAGCATGTCCGCCTCACAACAAAAAGGTCCTGGATTTTGAGTCCCGGGCTGATGTATCTGTGTGGAGTGGGTTTCCTCCGGGTACTCTGGTTTCTTCATACAGATATGCACATTAGGCTAATTGGCTGTTCCAAATTTTATCCTAGGTGTAAGTGTGAGTGTGAATGGTTGTGTGTGTTGGTCCTGCGATGGTCTGGCAAGCTGTTCAGGGTGCACCCCACCGTTGCCCATTGTTGGCAGAGATAGGCTCCAGCCTGCCCATGACCCTAATAGTATTAATTGGTTCGGAAAATGAATGAATGAATGAATGGATATTTTCCAGCAGTTGTACTATATGAGCAAAAGCTTTGAGGATTTGTGCTCATTCAGCCACAAGGGCATCAGAGTGGTCAGGGGCTTATATTAGTTAATTAGCCCTGAGGGGCAGATGGCACTGCAGTTCATCTCAAAGGTGTTCATTGAGGTTAGGGCTCTATAAAGAACACTTGCATTGTTTCATGGAAAGTTTTTACTTTTTCATTTACTGTATTAATCCCGCAAGGGAAATTATTGCCTCTGTGTTTAACCCATTCAAAGTAAGCACATACACATGTAAACAGCGAGCGCACGCACGCACGCACGCACGCACGCACGCACGCACGCACGCACACACACACACACACTTGGAGCAGTGGGCTGTCACACATTGGGGCACTCAGGAGCAGTTAGGGGTCAGGTGCCTTGCTCAAGGGCACTTCAGCCATGAATGTGGAGGAAGGGAAGGTGCAGCTCACTCCCCCGCTGCCACACAAAATTTTCGAAGCTGCGACCTTTAGGTCCCAAAGCCGCTTCTCTAATTAGGCTATGGCTCTCCCTTACTCACTGTATAGGAGTTAAATGAAGAGAAATATATAATGAGCTTAACAGTGGCATCTAAAAATGCCTTCAGACACTACTCCTTAGTGCTGTTATTGAATAATGCTGTCCCACAATTAAAATGTGACAGGTCAACATCAAATGAGCTGGTGTACTAGAAACACTACCACTGCCTTTTATTAAATCAAATTTAAGGCTTTGGATCAATTTCTTTCACTGCACTGTAACTTTAATTTTCAGATTTCATGTCTTACTACAGGCACGAGGGTGGTGTAGTGGTCAGCATGTCCGCCTCACAGCAAGAAGTTCCTGGGTTTGAGTGCCAGGCTCGATGAGGACGTTTCTATGTGGCGTTTGCGTGTTCTCACTGTGCTTCCTCTGGGTACACGGATTTCCTCCCATAGTCAAAGACATGCAAATTGCTGTTGCAATGGCTGTTGCAAATTGCCTCTAGGTGTTACTGTGAGTGTGAATGGTTAAGTGTGTGTTGCCCTGCACTGGACTGACAAGCTCTTCAGGGTATATAAACCCCAGCCTCCCTACCCTACTAGTAGGATCAAGTGGTTTGACAAATGGATGAGTGAGAGTTAATGAGTGATATGTAATAATATATAAAAACAGTGATCAGCCATAACATTAACATCACTTGACTGGTCTGTAGCTGGGCATCCCCATACAGAACCATCTGCAATGCATCAGAGAGTGTGTATCAGAGAACCATGTGAACCCATAACACTCTTGCACTTGACACTCTTAACCTGGGTTTACACTGGGGCCACGATGTCCACAATCTCCAGGATTCCAAAAGCGTTGAGCTCCACGATTTATGACCATGATTTGAGCATGATTAGGGTACAAAAAAGGAGGCAGGATGCCTCCAAGAGAGGAAATTTGAAGAAATCGGGTTTCCAGGTTCCTCTACAATGGCACATCATGGTCTGTTATGGTCTGTTAAGGTCTGTGAAGGTCTGCTACATTCGATTCCCATGTTCTATCACAATTGGCATCAAATTGTAATGAATTGTGATAATCAAGGCAAACTTTTTGACAGTCAAGAGATTTTGTCATGATCAGCGCAATCATCACGAATCCACCAAGTTCCTCAAGATCATCACGATTTCATCGGGCTCCCTCAAGATCATCATGATTCCACCAGGTTCCTTCAGTATCATCACAATTCCACCAAGTTCCCTCAAGATCATCCCGATTCGATTCATTGGACCCCCCCCATGTGTTCCCCTCAATTCTCTCAAATCATGGAAATCATGGACATTGTGGCCCCAGTGTAAACCCAGGGTTAGCAACTTACCAAAGGTGGATACTTATTACTGCGTACTGGGAAAACCACACAGTAACTCTCATGTTAGAGTTGAATGCACCCTCTCATTTAGCCATCACAATGAACAACACACACTCAAATCTTTAAGCTTGTTCATTTTTCCTGCTTCCAACACATCAACTTCAAGAACAGACTGTTCACTTTCCGCCTAATACATCCTACCTTTTGGCAGGTGCCACTGTAATGAGATGATCAATCTTTGTTTATACTATACGGGAACGGCACAATCTGAATGGTTCACTGTTTTGGGAGAATAGACACGGATTGTCACAGTCATTGATTCTGAAATCCGAGAAATTCAACAAAATGCTGTCCCGGAAAACACAAAAAAAACTATGCTATATTGTGTTTGAGCTCTGTTCCACATTTCCACTGCGTAATACATCTTTACAATTTATCGTACAGGGGCGGCACGGTGGCATAGCTGTTAGCATGTCCACCTCATGGCAAGAAAGTCCTGAGGTCATGTCCCAGGCTTGGCGAGGATATTCCTGTGTGGAGTTTGCTTGTTAACCCCTTGCTTATGTGGGTTTTCTTCAGGTACTCTGGTTTCCTCCCACAGTTAAAAAGACATTAAGTTAATTGACTGTTCCGAATTTCCCTCAGGTGTAGATGTGTTTGTGAATGGTTTTGTGTGTGTGTGTGTGTGCGTTGGTCCTGTGATGGTCTGCTAACCTGTTCAGGGTGTACTCTACCTTAGCCCAGTGTCAGCTGAGATGGGCTCCAGCCTCCCCGCGACCCTAGTACAATAAAGTACGCCGAGTGAGTGAAACTACACAATGTGGCTTTCATGTTTTCAAGGTATAAAAAAAGAACTTTATTCAAAATTTGAATTAGTTAGTTTGAATGTAAAAGATTCCATCATGAAGCACACACATTGAGGTATAACGATTGTGGTGGAGCAGTATGATCATTATCACGCTTTCAAAATAAAAAATTGTAAAAAAAAAACAACAAAAAAAAACATTCTAGGGCTCCTGAGTGGCACATCGACAAGGTATGAGACTATCAACCGGGAGACCACAGGTTCGAATCCAGGCTGTTTGCGATTGGGAGTCCATGGGAGCTAATTGGCTGAGCTCTCATGATAGGAATGCTATGTACTCACCTTCCTGTCACTCATAGTGATCACCAGCCAATCATGGTCATCTGTGAGTTCATTTGCTTTCCCTTTGAATGTGTTTGGCGGCCCCCAAATGCACATGCACAGCAGTTTGTAAAGATCACAGCATCACTTGTCACAGACAGGGCATGTGCATGCTTATACCCCTACCTGACTGGAGGAGGTCATATGTGATAGGAAGGCAACACTTGACAGGTGGGAATTGGATATGACTAAAGGAAAATGTGGGGGAAAATGAGGGGTGGTCTCATTCTAGTTTGCCTTGCTTATGTTATTGTGTCGTATACACTAAAACTCTGAAAACGTATTCAATTGTTTATTATCCACCTTACAAGCTCGGAATTATGCTTGAATCAAAACGATGGATAAAATCTCACTGTTTGACAGTATTACTGACTGTAAAATCCTAGAAATTCCACAACTGACACCCCAAAAATACAAAGAATGAGTTCAGTATATGAGCATATAGTATATACTAAAGCACTAAATGAGTTTTCAAATGCTGTTATGTATATACAATCCCCTCAATGTTCTGTTTCTGGGATAATTGCTATTCAATTATTTCACCTATCAATTCTTAAATGTTTTCAATATTATAGCTGATTGGTGTACATCAATGCTATACACGTATATAATTGCTAACCGAAGCGTGTAGTAATAACAGTAATTACTAAAGTAATAGATGAACAGTGTTGTAATTACAGTATGCTTGGGGCGTCACACTTCTAGCACACTCGGGCTCAACATTTCAGGTTCTTTTTAACATCCTCCCTGGCATTTACCTCCCAGGATGCCTGAAAGCTCTTCACATGCCAGACACATTTGAGTCAAACCAGCCCAGTAAGATCACGACACGAACTCTGTTTGACCCAGTCACCTCATCACTGGACAGGTTGTCGACATGAAGTTGTTGTCTCAACACTATTCCTATTACTATTGTAGGTCTCTGAAAGGTTCAGGTGATGTTTCATGTTTTCTGCACATGTTCTTAGTGCTGGGGCTCCAGGTTTACATTAAGACGTGCTATCAAAACAGGCATGGAGATGACAAAAAAAAAAAGCATTAACACACACATACACACACACAGATGAACAGTTTGCAAGGACCTCTCACCTCAAAATACTGGTGTAATAAGTGAACCCATGGGTCGGTATCATATGTGAATGCACTGTGATAGTTTAAGCGTGAAGTGCAATGTTATGAAAAAGTAATCCCTGGTTCTCTCCCCTCTCCTCCTCGCCAACCCCTCCTTCTCTCTTGCTGTCCAAAAGAGTGAGGGATGGGATGAGGGGGGATTAATGCTCTTCCGCTGGCCATGGGGATGATAGATGGACAGATGTGGGGAAGGACAGAAGGAGGGGAGGAGTAAGGAGCAGGGCAAAGGAGAAACACTAAGTCAAGTGGTTCATAAATCTGACCCAAGGTCTGGTTTGCATCACACGTACTCCCGAGTTTTTGGTGAGGTGTTATGATCAGCAAGTGGACTTTTTTTTTACAGTGAGAGCAGGAGAGGATTGAATTTTTTTCTTCCCCAACGATGACAGTTGTGACCAGTTGTGTGCAAAAGTGTTGGATATGTAAACAGAATCAATGCTGAACAACCTGAACTGACCTGGCAAGCGTACCCTGGGAGAGGCTTGACTTGCCTTACATTAATATAATTTTTTTTAAAAACTTAAAATGGGCGCATTTCATCATTCCAACATGACTTTGCATACGAATCCCATCATAAACACACGTCTGCAGATTTAATTAACAGATCATGTTTTTATAATATCACAGTTTAATGAGCTGCGCCACTGGAATTGCGTAAGCCTATTAATTCTATGGCTTGATACTTTATTTACACTCTGTATGGATACATTTGTACCTGTCTTTTAAATATATGGAGCTTCATGAGCATCATTTTGTTCATCTATATGTGTTTGCTTGTGTGTGTGTGTGTGTGTGTGTGAGTGTGTGTGTGTTTTTAATCAGCATCTGGAGTCATCTGTAAGTGCCGTTGTCTGCAGCCTGGCGAGGATCAGATAAAATGCACCCCCCCCACCCCCCCACACACCACACACACCAACCCACACACTGCCCCATTCCTTTCCTCCTCTATCCATTTGTCATGGGGCAGCTGTCGGGCTGCTGTGATTGGTTGTTGCAGGAGACAGATCGCCGATAGGCTCTGATTAATAGTCGTGGCTCTAGCTCTTGCTCATTGATCAAGGGAACGGGCAAGAGGCAGAAAGGCAGAGAGGGAAATGGGGGTGGGGGGGTGGGTAGTGGGAGGGAGAGTGAAATAAGAGAGAAGCACACTATTTTCGAGCTTCCAGACTCGGCTGAAAATCAGATTGTGTTGATGAGATAAAATCTTGGGGGGGTTTTATTAAGGCTTTCCAACTGGGTGCTTTAATGCATCTCCAAACTGGCTAATCAGGGAATATAATAATATATCGCTCATCAGTGGTTAATGTGCATGTTGCATATGGTAGTGGTTTGAATATGATGAACTAATGACCCACAATTTTTTTAAAAATATATAGAATTATTAAGTTGGCAGCACAGTGGAGTAGTGGTTAGCATAATGTCCACCTCAAAGCAAGAAGGTCTTGGGTTTGAGTCCCAGGCTTGACAAGGGCGTTACTGTGTGGAGTTTATAGGTTCTCTCCATGCTTTCTTCTGGTTAATCCGGTTTCCTCCTACAGTCCATATACATGAACATTAGGCTAATTGACTGGTCCACATTGACCCTAGGTGTGATTGTGTGTTGCCCTGAGATGGATTAGTGAGCTGTCCACGGTGTCAGGGTGTACCTCTCCTTCGGCCAGAATTGGCTGAGATAAGCTCCAGGTATTTATGTAATATATAAATATATTCCAAGGTTATGTATATATAGTTTCAGTATATACATTCCATCTGGGAAAAGTACCAAAAATTTGATATCATGGAAGGATGGGGACTGTGTTGAAATTTTAAATAAGAAAAAGTTAAGTAAAAATTAGATGTCAGGATAGGGCTTTTTCCCCAAAATAAATTCAGTTATTAGGGGAAAATCATAAATGATTAAAACTGTATAAGTTTTTAATAAGTTTCAATACATTTTTTTGTTTGTTTGTTTTGTTTGTTTGTTTGTTTGTAATTTGATTATCAGAGTAATATGGGATCATCTAAAAAAATTTCAATATTCATTCATTTTCTGAACTGCTTAATTCTAATTAGGGTTGCGTTAAGGCTGGCGCCCATTTCAGGCAACTCAGGGTGAGGGCAGAGTACACCCTGGACTGCTTGTCAGGCCATCTCAGAATATGTAAATATATGCTCAGAAACGGCACAAATGCATTCAGGTAAACACATAAACCATATGTGATCACGTTTCAATAATTTATCCTTGTGAGCCTATCACAGTAATAAAAGCAATTAAAGAAAAAATATAATTAATTTCATTTGCTGAAACACTTCACCTTACTAGGGTCCAGGAGCAACATTGAAAAAACTCACCATATCATTACAGGGCAACACACACAACCATTCACACTTACACATAGGGGCTATAAAATGGAGTTTATTTGCATTACATGAGTGTGTGTGGTGTCTTCATAAATTGGCAAGACTTTAACCCTTAGATGCATAAGTGGGTCAAAAATGACCCGGTGAGGTTGTTTTCTTGCAATATCTTTGTCATTAAAATTTGTTGTCATTTCAAATTCCAGCTATTTCTCAAAAAATATGTTATTGATATCATGCCATTTAAATTTTTTATTTACCTTTTTTACATTTTACAAAATTGTAGTTTTTGTATTACTACCCCAAACTTCCATAATCTTCATTTTTTTACCTCAAAAATGTGTGTCTGTGTGTGTGCCATTCATGACTATTGTGTGAAAGAATTTGTGTGTCTTAGCATCTGTCATCAATTTTGGCTTTTTAATAGTTTGTGAAACTAGCTAGCTAACCAAGCTAGCTAACATTACTGTATCTGTTGTGTGTGTGTGTGTGTGCATTTATTTGTATAGATACATATTGATCATTAGGTTTGCTTGTCATTCAAGCAAACAAAGTTTCCTCATCCAAGGTGGCATGGCTGCTAGATATACTCCTGAAATGGTCCTACAGATGATGAGGGCCCAGACTATTGTCCAGGTGTAAGTGGAGGTCAACCACCTGCAAATCCAACTGAACAGGATCATATAGACACAGAAGATTCCTCTTGTGAGTCCACTGAACATGAAAATGAAGTCCAGAACACGTCCAACAGAATGAGTCATAAGGGCTCTTACTGGAGTGAATAAGCTCCTACCCAAGCCAGAATACCAAGCCACAATGTCCTGAGAAGTCAGTCAGGGCCTGCACCAGGGCTAGCTGTCTCACCAAAAGATGCATGGGAGCTCTTGATCACTGATAATATTATACAAGAGGTGATATGAAATGTGTGGGAAATGCAATGTACCTGTATGCAATGATCACAGCCAGAAACAGGTACTTAGTCACAAGTGCATAGAGTAAGGAGGCAAGGCAAGAGAAGAGAAACTAACTGCCTGGACAGTCTCTCTCTCTCTCTCTCTCTCTCTCACTCTCACACACACACACACACACACACACACACACACACACACATATATACACACAAAGTAGATTTGGAAATTGTCCTGTTGCTGTTGTATGTTTTTATTTTTTCAATTTTAAAAATGTTTAAAATGTTTGAAAAGCAAAAAATAAAATAATATTTCAAACATGAATTAATTCTTGTGTGGACCAAAATATAATACAATGATTATTAGAAATCATAAGTGGCATAAAAAAACATTGATTCTAAAATCTCATTTTTGACCCACTTACGGACGTGCAGCATTTAATTTTTCGTAGGTTTTTCTCCAGTATGTTTTGTTGATATGAAGGTTTAGGGGGTTTTTTTGGTTTTTTTTTTTTTTACAATTTTTTTTTAAACTCCGCAGAGTTACTTATGCAAATGTCATGAGCTCAGGGTTGTTGCCGCGTCTGTGCTCGTGTGCCCACACAGGCAACCCAATCAATCAAAAAATTTGCAAGGGGCTTAATATAACAGTAAGTTACATTAAGGAGGTTTCTTTACTGCAAAAATAAATGCAAACATTTTTGGAGCTGGTGGCACGAAAAGAGCTTTCCTTCCAGTACGAATATTCCCAGATCTGGTCACTAATACTGTTGAAAGAAATAAAAGAGTATTTTACAAAAATAGTATTTATATAGGTAATGTAAGGTAAGTCTGCTGGACTTTTTACACTGAACCTATTGGCTTATCAGGCCGGAGCTTCTCCCAGTTTCCGTAGCATGAAGTAACTAGGAGTTCAACTCCTCCTGGGTGGGACACAGGTTACAGGTTACCTTCCCAGTATTTTTACTGGTACCCATTTATACTAATTGGTGGACAGAGGCACAGATTTATCCCCTCAAATTTATTATAAGTTCCACTCTTCTCGCTTTAAAAAACAGAAACATTCACTACAAAATGTGAAGGTTGTGGCAAATATGGGGAGTTTTTTTATATTATTAATTGTATTTAGTATTCAGTGTATATTTCAAATATTTACAAAAATGAAAAAAGATTAAAAAAGGAGACAATATTTTACAAAAAATTTAATTTGTACCATTATGTTTAAAAATCTTTTTTCTTTTTTTCCCCAGGCATTTAAGATGCCAGACTGATTATTTATAGTAATCAGTACCTACTAATTTTCAGGTCTTTTTTTATTTATTATCAGAATAATTTATCCATCATTCTCCAGCTAATGTTACTGTAAATATAAATAATCTGTCTGGTGACAATAAATACAAGTCAGTGTCAGAAGAGTCTCATTAAATGTTACAGCTATCAGGTGAGTTGTTTTTGGCCTCTGCATGGTATAAGTCAAGCGTGAGATGTCGGCGGTGAATCACTGCGACAAGATGTCACTTCAGATCTTTGATGACTGGTACTGGTAGGTGGCATGATCTGATAAGTTGGATAGATAGGGGTGGCTGGTAGATAAATGGATGGTGGTTATCCTGGTGACCTCATAACCCTTGCTATCATAACAAACAGGAAATAAAGAGTAGGTTGGGGAAGGAGAAATGAGCAGGTCATGATTTTCTACTGTGATTAGTAGCAAACACATATATACTGAATATACTGTATACAAACACTCACAATAAAGATATTACACTAATAAAATGGCAAAATATTACTTTTAAGCAAATCACAAATGTTTAGTGTGTGTGTGTGTGTGTGTGTGTGTGTGTGTGTGTATGAGAGAGAGAGAGCGAGAGAGAGAGAGAGAGTTTGTAATAAATACATGACTGAGTGTATTTGTGTTGAGAGACAGAGAGAGTGTATGTATGCAAGTGTGTGTGTGTGGGTGGGTGTATACCCTGGGTGCTCTCTCTCTGTGGGGGGGTCAGTGATGGGAGGTCATGACCTGGCCGACCCTGGGGGAGTGGAGATCATCAATCAGCGAGAGGCAGTACTGATCAGCAGGAGCAGTACACACCCCCTGTCCCCCAAACCACCCCCAGCACACACACACACACACACACACACACACACACACACACACACACACAGTGCCTTGGACCAACCCCCTCCCACCCACAGCCAAACAGATGGCCATGGGGGCAACTGGCTGTTCCTCACCTTACACTCGCCTCAGTCACAAATAGATTCGCAGATTCTCCTTCCATTGATTTTCTGTTTCTGATTGTGTACGTGTAGTATTTCATACCACCCAATTTGTAGCCACTTTGCATGAATCCATTAGCTAAACCCTGCATGCTGAATGCCACGGTATAAAGATATCACCAAGAAATCCCTTGTGCATAGTAACATTATGCAGAATTGACCTATACACAGAAGATGAAATGAAGTTTGGGTCATAGATATGACCTTGAAGAGCTTTGACATATAAACACGTAAACGTCTCATTCGAATTAAAAGCAGGTTAGCTGAGTGAGCCAAATTTCTAAGAGCTAACAGTGGCGTGAGGTAAAATGAAGTAAAAATATACATATATTATTTAATGATTGCATTTTATCTTCTTTACAAGAGTTAAATGTGAGACAGGTTACTTTTAGTAAATCTTAATTAATGGGGTTATGTGTATTTAAAATTATTATTGAAAAAATATATCAAAAACGTTTAAATGGGTCATTCTCTGAAACTGGGTCAAATTTAATGATTCACATTATGGACCTAATATTTTCCAAAAACTATAAAGAAATAAAAGAGCAATCACTGCCCAAAACATACCACATGGACAATTACAACATGCCAGACAAAATAATTAAAATACATCCAGCGAAATAAATTTTTTTCTGTAAAATTAGTTGCAATGTGTGGACGATAATTGGTACTTCTTGTTCCTTACTTTTCATGCCATGCTATCACTGAAGTATCACCTCAAAGCGCAAATAGTAAGGCTTGCAACAAAGATCTTACATTAAAATTTATATCCAAAGTTACTTTGTGGACTGAGAATCGCACATCGATTTTTGGTTCCGCGCTTAACCAGTGGTGTCTATGTTACTTACATATGAAACCGACGCATTTCTCCTGTGAGGAGTGAGGTTCCATGTTACAAAATTCACCGTAGAATTGAGCTCCTCCTGAAGTGGATTTATTTCACACGAAGTCAAGTGCTAATTAATTTATTCACCAAAAACAAATGGGGTGAATTTGGTGTCCATACGTGAATGAATTTGAAGATGAATTTGGTGTTCCATACGGATTTATTCCTGCTTGTTACCAATAAAAGAGTAGTTATGTGCATGAAGTAGTTCTCTCACTGTCTTTGTAACAATAGTTCATGAATTTATGGTGAATATCGAGGGAAATAAGCTGGACTACAGTATGTACAGAGGGGGAAAAATCAATTTTAAAGTAAAAGTAAACAATTACTACTCATAATAATTATAACTTAATCATTTATTCATTTTTTTATTATAATCATTTAAAATACACACTCTCCTGAATCATGGGTTCAAATCCTGGGCTAGGGCATTTTTTTTTTAATTATTAATTAATTTGTTTGTTTGTTCGTTTTGTGGAGTTTGTATGTTCTCCCCGTGCTTGCATGGGTTTCCTCCAGGCACTCCAGTTTCCTCTCACAGTCCTTCGACAGTCTGGTAGGGTGTTCAGGATGTACCCAGTGTCGGTTGAGACAGGCTCCAGCCTCCCCGCAACCCTAGTAGGATAAAGTGTCTTGGGAAATGAGTGAGAGTGATGAGAAATAAATGAAATGTAGCAATAAATAAATTAAATGTAGCACTAAGGTAGTACTTATTTTTGTTGTTTGTTACAACTAGAAGTTAACAGTTTATAATTCCATGGTTAATTTTTGAATGATTTGAAATAAATAAATAAATAAATACAATCATCACACCACAATTAATCCCCCTCTTTTTTTTTTTAATTTTGAGTTATAAAGCATGATGTACAAAGCATCACTATGACTTCAAATAAACAGTATGTAAATAGAACAAGATGTCTTTGTATTGTAAATTTATTCAAACACACACACTAATGGGTGGCTGACAGACGTACAAACCACACACATTTAGTAACTTTCTATCCCACCACTTCTGTAGCCACACAGTCTTACACACACTCACATCACACATGCAGTCTGATAAGATAATTTGACAGAAGGCAGAAGAGAAGGGTCACGACGAAGCAAAGTGGTTCAGTCAGGTGATCGAGCTTCAAGCATGCTGATTGGTCAGAGCGTGTGCTCCCATGCTGCACTCTTCAGCCACATGACAACATGCCTTTCAATTTCCTGCATGGAGAGGAAAAATATGAGAAGTGTGTGTTTGTGGTTTTTGTGTGGGTGTGTGGAAAGATCGAGAGCGAGAGAGAGACAGAGAGAGAGTGTGTGTGTGTTTGCTGTGTTTGGGGGGGGGCATGTTTAGGGGTGGTTACATCAGGGTGGCTTTTCACCCGAAGTATTACCGTAATCAATCTTTGTTCTCACACATGCCACTACTGTTTCCCCACAGAATCTATTTCAGTTTTCGAGCTTCCATCATTTTCCCTCTCTCACCTTTCTGGCCCGGCGCAGTGAGGGCTTGTCTCTGGTGTCTGCAGGGTTCATATCCGCACAGTGAGCAGTGCCGTGAATCACCATGGCTCTGTCCTCATCCACCCCGGTCCTGTTATGCACAATACTTAGCTCCATCCAAGGGTCAATGTCACCTAAGGTGGTCAGAAATCTCAGCTTGATCAGCTATTATAACCCACATCACTGAAAATAACCTTCACTTGACGCAGTGCCAAACACTAGGTTTTATCCTCGTCATTCAGAAAGTGCTGGATTAGCCAGATGCCTGATGTTGTACTTAACCCTCATGCTCACTTTACTTTTTAACAAAGGATGCCTTGTTTTCTTAGACCACCTCCTGATTTTAATCACAATATGTCTTGAGTAAGGAGTGAAATTCAACCAGGATCTGGGATGGCGCCATAATTTTTCCTTAACAGGACTGTTTTAAATTTATTAGGAAATGATGTGATGCATTTTTAGTTATAATTAATGTTATTAAATGTTTGTGAGTCAAGTCAGTTCCTGTTATCACTTGCATCCTAACAGCTATAAAGACTCATTCCTCAATCAGCCTCTGGTCCACCATACAATTAATCCACAACGTCCGACCAATCAGATTTGAGATTTCAAATTGGCTGTGGTACAAAAGCGAAATCTCTTACTGATTAGCTTTGGGGATCTTCCTCATCACAGCTGTGTGTTTAAATGAGTCATAAAACTAACAACATTTTTTTATAACTTCATTTCTTTGTTCCAGTGTTTCCTATCAAATCACCTGAACATATTTGTGCCCATGCTGGAAAGACACAAGTCACTCTACATGCTCACCCAGGTCCGTTGGCAGTGGAATGGCTGATTGCCCAACGTTGCAGGGTGCCCTCATGTCTGTCTTCCTTCTGGTTTCTCTCTTTTTAGTTA